>JAVIWB010005935.1:0-84715 GCA_031893035.1 Dermolepida albohirtum | reverse complement strand
TATGGCTACACGTAAACAAGACATACAAAGACAAACTAAACGCGTTCCAAAACACATCACTACGGATGGCACTCAGGGTGCCGTGGTACATGAGAAACACACAAATACACAGAGAGGCGAGATTAGAACCGCTAATCGATCACATTAAGAACCGAGCAAAGAGCTTCTACAAAGCGATGAAAACACACACAAACGCGACACTTACACACGTAACAGACTATCCAAAAACACACCAAAGATACAGAAGGCCAGCGATTGAAATAGACAGCGACGAAAACGAAAACGATTAGATATCGGAGTAGCTCAAACGTCAATGTGAGGATTAATCACGACGAAGATTGAGAGCAAAAGGGCAGAGCCCTAGCTCGAACATACCATACCATAAAGAGGTCGAAGAAGTCGATATTTAGAAGTGACTAATACAACCGGAAAATTAACTAGGAGACAATTAAAAATATTAGTAACAACAAAAGAAAATTTAAGACCGAGATTAATGTTATCAAAGTGAATGACTATAAAGAAAAGGCAAATTTAATTAATGTGTTATGGGCACGTAGCATATCTTCTCTATCATCAATGTTCTGATGATTATATATTACTCTTCTTTCTTTTATTAAGGAACAGCGTATTTGAACTTAAAAAACTTCGACGAAAGATGTACCACCTAATAAAGTGGAGCAAATTGAAGATTGACTTTCGGGTGTTGAATTAAAGTATTTAAATGTAAATCCATCAATATATTAGAACGACTTCACTTTAGAGGAAGAAATAGAATGTCCGTCCATAAATACAAATTATCACGTTGATTGTAAAAATATGCACTTAGAAAAGTCTTAGGGAAGTCTTACACAAACAAATCGAATTAGCACAAACATCACTGTTATTGGAGACAAAAAAACGATGAGTATGCAGATTATTACATTAGACAAAAATATTGTTGAGAAATATAAAATATCTGAAAAGATGGAAATGAATATTTCCGATCGAAGTACTAAAGAAAACTTTAATTCAATAAGTTATCTAAGTGACACTTATAACTCTAAAGATGGGCAAGAGTTCGATAATGTAGACGTAGAAGTTTAAGTGTAAGCGCCAGTTCAGACACGGCGGAATCCGCGCGGATGTAAATCGCGCGGTTGGATTGAATCGGTGTTCAGACAGGCGCGGTTGGCGTGCGGATATCTAGAAGAAGGGAGAACATACAATTCATTTCAAAGATGGAAGTTGAAGAAGCGATATGTTTGTACTTGCTCTTAAAAAAAAAGAAAAGGCAAAGGCAGTATTGGGTGCATCCAATTTTAAGTGATCGGTTCTCACATGGCTTATTTGTGTCTTTATATCCTAAGTTAAGAAAGTTTGAGCATAAGTTCTTTAACTATTTGAGAATGTCGATAAAATCATTTGACGAATTACTTGCAATGATTAAGGAAGAAATTGGAAGTTCTGATACCCATATGAGATCAAGTGTGTCACCAGAAGAAAAACTCGTTATTACTTTAAGGTAAGATTTTTATTTTTTTAAACATGAGCGTATATATTTTCTACATTATTAAATATCGTTATTACTTTAAAAGGTAAGATATTTATTTTGTTAAATATCAGCGTATATATTTTCTATAATAGAAGCTGGCGAATCTGTGCTAACATGTGGTGAAGGCGATGGTGATGCTGGTGGTATGACTGCTGAAGGTGAAGGTGATGTAAAATATCCCTGTGGGTTTGAATATTGTTGGCTATGCCAAAATGCTGCATTAGGCACATTGTGCTGAGTTGTTATATGAATGGGAGATTGTAAGTTTTGCCCTTTTTGTATCACTTGCAGCAATTCGATTTTGGTGGCCAAACGCTTGACTTCGGGAACTTTTTTGAGTTCTTTATATAATGACAAGCAAAAAAGTTTATCTTCATCTTGGTTTGAAATACTTTCTTGGAATCCTTTCTGTATTTTATCTCGTGATTGAATGCTCTCTTCCAATATATTAGCCAATCGTTCTTCTGATGTAATCTTAGTTTTCGTCTTCCTTTTATTAGAGGAAGGGCGGATTTCAGTAGCATCCACTAAACTAGTTTCCTCTGTATTTAACTCCTGACTTTCTTCATTGTTCAGTTCTTCTATATTAGTGGTCGTTTCCTTGTTTTCTATCGACTTCTGAAGAAAAGAAAGTCGTTCAAAGTACATATATCGTGCTCGTCTACATGAACCTGAACCAGAAGGAACTAATTTGCCTTTTTTATATTCCTTATTATAGGCATCACGTATGTTCTTCCATTTTTTTTGCAGTGTTGTACCTGAAAAGATGAATAATGTCATTACTTTACATTTCCGCCTAGTCCAGCTATGGATTAGTCAAATAAATTATATTATTAAGTAATTTTACTGATGTTTCAGATACCTGGGTAGTGGTTGTTCATTTGGAGAACTTCATTACAACTATCGCCTTGGCAAATCTACAGTTACAGGAATTCTTCGTCAAGTATGTGAAGTAGTGTGGAAAAATGGCAAAAAAAGTCATGCCCGAACCTAGCGAAGATATGTGGAAGAAAATAGCTATGGACTTTGAAAGATATGCGAATTTTCCTAATTGCATAGGCGCCATAGACGGCAAACATATACGAGTTATAATGCCTAATGATTCTGGATCTTTGTATCATAACTACAAACATTTTTTTTCTATAGTACTGTTGGCACTTTGTGACGCAAACTATTGTTTTACTTTTATTGACATTGGAGCATATGGAAAAAGTAGTGATTCTGCGATATTTAAAAATTCAATATTTTATAAAAGATTACTAGAAAAATCATTACACATACCGAAACCTAAAGCAATATCTAACGTAGATCCTACACCATTGCCACATATTATAGTTGGTGATGAAGCGTTTGGTTTAACGGAAAATGTTATGCGACCCTATTCAGGAAAAGGTTTATCATATGAAAAAAGAATTTTTAACTATAGGTTATCCAGAGCCCGACGTAATATAGAATGCACTTTTGGGATTTTGGCGAACAAGTGGCGAATTCTTCATAGACCTATAAATGTTAAAATAGACTTTGCCGAAGACATAATAAAGGCATGTTGCATTCTACACAATTTTGTTAGAACTAGAGATGGTATACAGTATGAAGATACTTTATACACTGCGCCGTTGACTAATCTCAATAATTTACGTGCAGGAAGGGGGACACCGTCATCTTTAAATATTAGAGATAAATTTGCTAATTACTTTGCAAACGACGGTCGTGTAGAATGGCAAGATACAAAAATATAATTATTATATAACTAATAAATAATTATTATATGACTAATAAATAATTATTATAAAACATTGTACTTATAATATGCTACATTTTTGTTAAATATACTAACCTAACACAGTCTTTTTTTCTAATGAGTCTTCTTCCTCTCCAAATAGCTCCACCAACTCCTGCCAAGCTCGGTTCTTCAAAATTTTATTTGAATACTCTGCACACTGGATGTCCCACACAGCGGGTCTCTTCTCTATTTCATTAATAAATACCTCGGCGTCGAAGCGATCCATGATCACGGTCATTCATCCGAACCGCGAGGTTTCTGCGAAGCAACTGAACACTCTCTAGCCCCGTCATAGTAATACAACCGCGTGGATGCCGCGCGAATCTATTTTCCAGCGGTCAAGTGACGGCTACCGCGCGGACGGACGATCCGCGCGGACAAGTATGAACGAATATGAAGATGCTACGTAAATAAGAACAGCGCGGTTGACCCGCGCGGTTTACATCCGCGCGGATTCCGCCATGTCTGAACTGGCGCTAAGTACTGTATTTTAAATATTGTATTGTATATTTCATTGTTTTTTCGTGTCAGTTCTCTCCAGATTCACATGACGATGAACTACGTTTAAAGAGTTCGGAAATACCCATAGTTCCCAATATATCTTGGAACCTACAGTCGAAATTACCTCAAAATTCAGAGGTGTGTTTATCTCATTGGATAATAACATACTGATTAAAAGTATCTGAATTGTCAAACTCATACGAAAATATATGTTAGGAATTTTTGCCGTATTTGGTAAAATTTAGAACGTTTATTCTTAAAAATGTTTGCAAGTAACATATTTCGACAATCATTGTCAGTAGGAATAAAAGACTAAATATATGGGCATTTCGAGATTTACTCTTGCTTGACCAAAAGATACTGATACTGCTGACGAAGTTATTTGTAAACGTTTTTAAGAATTAATGTTCTGTAAGGTAAGACTTCCCAACTTTTTGTGATAAAACTAAAAATATTCTTATCTTTCAAGAAGTCTGGCGAGGTATTTGCTCAGAATATGATTATGGATTTAATGGAAAATAAACAATATTCCGAATTAGAAGTTGAGGCAAATATCATTTATTTTTCCTCTTAACGCAATTATTGTATTTTTGAACAAATTTAAACTTAGAACACCGTATAATTATTATAATATTCCAAAATTTTCTGAATAATCATAATCATTTAAAACTCTTTTTTTAAGTTGAACCTTCCGTATAAATAAACCATGTATTAATTTATAGTTGATCAATTTAGCTCAAAAAATTCAGCAATAGCAAATTTTATATGATGGGAAGAAAACTTATTTCACTTTGTTAATATAATCAATGATAGATATAGTTTTTCGATGACTAAATCGAGTCGAATTGATGTATACCAGGTAAAAGCCAGGTAGCCTGAAGAGGTTTGGTATGAATCGAAAGGCGCGTCTCGCTATCATTGCTTTTATCTGCATACATCAATGTAATTGATTAATACAATATGTTAACTTGCACAGAATTTAAAAATGTTTAACACAATATAAATTATCGTAGAATGATTTTTCACATCCCTCTTAGTAATTTATTTGTATCTGATAGTTTATAACAATTAATATGACTTCAAAAAATTCCATCAATATGGAAGGCACGAATACGCGACTCAGTATCTTTGGTTTTTCAGGAATTGGTAGAGACACGCTTTAGAAGAAATTATACTGACCGTAGAAACTTTTGTATGTTTTGTGAGAAAGATGTTTCTCATTTTGCGCGACCTATAATTAAATGGCATGTACAAGAATTCGATGTACAGAGAATTCTTTCTTTAAAAAAAAAATTCAATAGAAAGATGGCAAGCACTAGCGATTTTAAGAAAACGGCAACTTTTTGAAAAATAGGGCACAAACGAAATTGAGAACCGTTAAGCGACTTCAAAAAAATCAAAAGTTTATATCCCCAAATAATTTCCTTCCATGAAAATATTATTTAGGTTTCTATAAGAAACAGAGTCTCTTTCGACATGCTAAGAAATGTCCGTCTAATTACGATCGAGAAATTACACATAAAAGGCAAACTTCCCAAAGTGATGGGGAAACTACGATACTTTTACATTCTATGTATAAACGTGATAAGCTATTTAAATCTGGAATATTCCCTAGAATGAGTGCCGATGATATAGGACTTATTGCTAACAAAGATCAATTAATACGTAAGTACGCATATTTTTACATAAAAGGGCGATGTAGTAAGGGAAACCTCGATTTAGTAAGACAAAATATGAGAAGATTGGCGAAACTTTTGCAGTTTGCGAGAAATGAAGACAGTGAAATTAGTAGATATTCTTCGTCCACGTCATTTTTAGTTAATTGTCTCAGGAGTTAGTAAAATGGCGCAATACAATCCAGAAATTGAAATTTAGGAATCGCCAACGTTCGCCATGAATTTTGGGACTCTTATAAAAAAGTGCTGCGACTTAGCATACATTGACTTTTTGCAAATAGAAAATACAAATGATCAGAAGAAAGATCTAAAGTTATTAAAAACCCTCATAGAATCCCGATGGGCAGATGAAATTTCGGCACAGGCAGGAACTAACTTAAATCAAAGTATATGGAACAAAAACGAACTGTTACCTCTTACAACTGACCTGAAAAAACTTAATTTGTTTTTACAAAATACATCCGAAGACGCATTCAGAAATTTTGAAAGCTGATACATCTAACACACACTCTTATAATACTCTAAAAGGGGCGCTGTATACTCTGATTATTCTTCTCAATCGAAAACGACCAGCAGAAGTCGCTCAGTTAAAAGTTCAAACATTTAATTCCGTTAATCTAGAAAATGACCAAACCAATGAATTTGAAAATTGTTTAACAGAGACGGAAAAAATATTACTTGGAACATTTAGCCGCTTCATTATTAAAGGGATACGCGGAAGAGGTGTACCGTCCTGCTGTCACCTGAAATGAAAAATCATTTTAATTTTCTTATAGAAATACGAAATAATTTTGTATCAGATAATGATTTTGTTTTTCATACAAGTGGTAAAGGTTTTATTGATGGGACTAAGGTTCTTCATAATTTTGTCCGTAAATGTAAACTAGAAAGACCTAGCAGTATAAGAGCTACAAGGCTCAGGAAACATTTGGCAACAATTACACAACTCCTTCAATTTTCAAATAATGATATGGAACAGTTAGATAAATTTATGGGTCACATACTTAAAACTCATTGCAATGTTTATCAAATGTCTGATCAAATATATCAGACAGCTAAGGTCTCTAAACTCTTACTTTTAATGATGGAAGGCGGAGTTGAAAAATACAAAGGAAAACATTAGATGAGATTAATATTGACTTAAATCCTATTTACGACGACGAAAATTTAATGGAAAGAATAGATCTCTCCTCAGCTAACCAAGAAGACTGTGAAGAGGCTGTTAAGACTACTAATACGCCAACAGAAAAGCCTACAAGAATTAATAAATTGAAACCTAGGCAAACTATATTAGAGAAACGAAAAAAATGGACAAACGCACAAAAAAAATAATAGCAGAACATTTTTTTGCATCATATAAAAGACAAGAAGTCTCCTAAGAAACAATGTGGAAGAATTTATAAATCTTTTCCCAGAATTATTTGGAGGTAGAAAGTGGACTTCAATTAAATCAATAGTGTATAATATGTACACATGTAAATTAAAGTATTAGTTTAGTTTTCACTGTTTTTTGATAGTAATTATATGTAGTTACTTTGTTGAGATTGTAAAAAAATCTTTATTTTCTTATACATTAAAATTTTCAATAACATGTACTTTCATTCATTTACATACCTGATGAGATATCTATTGACTTCATCAGTAATTTCGATCTTCTGATGATTAAAACAATATAAAAAAATACTAATTTAATTCGTAATATTAAACAATGATGATCTATATACTACGACAGTTGTAAGTAAACTTGGCAACACTGTGCTGGTTCAGGTTTGTAAATAAATTTATATGAAAATATACGTATACTCGTATACGTATGAAAGAAGTATTGGTGCAGAAATGTATTGTTGTGCAAAATATTGTGATATACACCTCCAACAGTATTAATAATTTTGGTGTATATAATTCACCATATGTTTTAAAATGTAATTCTTATCATGTACATTGGACCACCTTCTTTGTATTTATACGTTTTCTGTGTGCATCAGAATTGTACGATGTTTTTGGAAGGATCAGGAATTATATAAAGTTGTGTATATATATTCACCGGCGCAAAATTCGATCCATGTATTAATTTGGTCATTTGTTTTTTCAGCCCATCTATAAATTTGGTGTAAAATGTCTGTCGAATGTTTTATGTCGAATACATATTGTTGTAGTATATAGAATAGTATAAGAACATTTTTTTATCAGAAAAGAGTTGACAAAGTAAATTAAATGTAAACAGTTTTTATAAACGTGGTTTCTAATTTTATTCCTTTTTTTTGCATTACTATTGAAATTCGTGTTCACCAAAGTTCATTTAGTGTTTATGGAATTTGGGTATGGCATTAAATTTAACAGAGGCTACCAAAACAATAGCTTTAATTCAAAATGGGCGATTATAGTATTACGTAGCTCGAGTCTAAAATATTTCAAGATAAATTATTCAAAGAACTGTAAAACGCTTCTGTGAAACTAGTAACCACACTTAATGGGTCGATTCAGGTGTACAAGCGCTAAGGATGATCATGTGAGGGTCCTGAGGAACAGATATCTTGAGGAATGGAGCAATACCCTTTTTATTGATGAGTCAAAATTTAATCTCGGCTTTCCCGATGGACATTAAAGAGTATGGCGAAGAGCTAATGAAAGGTTTGCCCAATTTAATATTGTACCAAGTGTTAGTTTCGGCAGTGGATCGGTTCTGGTTTGAAGTGGTATTAATACGTACGTACGGAATTAATGGTGCTAGATAGAGTTCTGAATGCAGACAAATACATTAGGGATATTTTAGAACCACATGTGGTACATTTTGCTTCATTTATTGGAGATCATTTTATGCTAATACATAGATAGCGCCCGCACTCACGTTACTCGTCGTTAATGAGTATTTGAATGAAGTTGGAATCTACAGTGTTATGCTCCGCATACAAATAATAATTCTTTATATCATGTTTTTTAAATTAAGCTATTTAAATGTTAAAATAGTTCGAGTTTCAGGTCATAAATTATTATTTATCTTGACTTTTTTTGTCATATATACAAATGCAGGAATCTTTTGTATTCTTCAGGTACTGTCCAGCTGTAATAAAGCAACCCCTACCGCGTCGTTTCTAGGAAGCCGAATATTTGTGTTTTTCCATTGACTAATACATTTTTATTTTAATTCCGCATATTGAATTCTAATTGCAATTCGCGATTCAAATACCAATCCCGATTTTCTTTCTTTTACACATTCTGTGTATATTACCACCACACAAAACTAAACATTCATTCTGAGTGTGAATACTCCAACGGCTGGTTGCAAAATTTTAAGAATAGACATTGAATAAAAAGACTTAATGCTGAAGGAGAAAAATCTTCAGTAGACTATGTAAGGGCCACAATGTTTGTAGAACAATTAAATGAATTGATATCAACGGAAAATTATACCAGTGAGCAAATTTATAATGGGGACGAGACAGGCCTTTTTTGGAAGTGTTTGCCCGAGAGCAGTTTGGTTTATCATAATGAAAGATTCATAGATGGACATATGGTGTCAAAGGAAAGACTAACCACTTTAGTTTGCGCTAATGCTGCTGGTACACACAAGTGCAAAGCTATAGTTATTGGTAGAAGTGCTCGCCCAAAAGCCCTAAAAAATGTATACGAGCTTCCCGTAATTTATAAGGCCAATTCAAAAGCATGGGTAACGCAGCAAATATTTTTAGAATGGTTTAACAAAAACTTTGTGCCAGAGGTTAGAGAGCATTTTAACAAAATTGGTCTTACGGAAGATAGCAAAATCCTTCTGTTATTGGACAACTGCCCGGCACATCCAGACGTTCACGATTTTAAGGCTAAAAACGTTATTGTGAAATATTTTCCACCGAATTGTACGTCCTTGATCCAACCGATGCATCAGGGTGTAATATGGAGTTTTAAATGCCATTATCGTAAAACTATAGTACAAAAACTAGTCTCGTCAAATAATAGAGAAGATTTAAAGAAAGAATTTAATATAAAGAAAGCCCTGTGGTCTATCGATAATGCTTGGGACGCTGTTACTTCTGGAAGTTTTGAAAAACGCTTGGAATAATTTGCTCTGCCCAGATAATGAAGGTGTTTGTGTAGGCATATTTTTAAAATTTTATAAAATATTTTCATGCAAAAATTCATTGATTTTTGTTATAGGTATGGAAATATCGAATACGCTCGAGAATGTGGCACAAATAATCAATATTATGGATGACTTTGCCACAGAGGATATAGAGACGTAGCTCAAATCTGATGAAAATGCCTTCCAATTTGCTGTTTTGTCAAATGAAGAAATTATAAGCATGGCAAACAGTAACTCAGATGAACCTGAGCGAGACAATGGATTGGAAGACACTGATGAAGACGATGTAATTGTTTCAGAAACCATTTTAAAAGAAGCGATAGAGGCATCTAGCACATTGCTGAATTTCCTGGATAGCCCTGGTTGTTCCAGAATTACAGAGCAGGATAAAATTCAAGTTTATCGCATCCAAGAAAAACTTATAAAAGAAAATTATAAGTTGAAAAATATTAGACAAACAACATTATGCGACTTTTTTTAAGAAATTGTGTTCTTTTTTTGCTTAATGTCCATTTTTTGCTTCATGTTTTCAGTAGAAAATGTAATGTATATATACTTATTTAATTTAAAGTACATAAACTTCTTGAATTTTTTTTAATGTAAATACAATATGTATGTACGCCAACGTTCACTTGTTAAATGAGGCGTATAAATGCAAAACTCACTCTTTGCAAAAATTGCATAAATTCAGAAAAGTACATCGTTATGTTCGAAATTTTACAAAGAATGTTACTGTGGTATCGGTTTCTAGCAAAACTCACTGTTCGATACCGAAAATAATGAGTAAATTTAAAGGTTCACTGCAAAATTCACTCTTTGATTCTGTCATTTCGAAGCAAATCTCACTGTTTGCTATTAAGCCAATCAAAATCATTCTAAGAGGCGTGTCTTAGAGTAACGCGTGCGCACTCTCGTCATTCGCTACGTTAGTGCTTGCTGATAATTACTAACTGTAAGTCTGTGTGTTTTAATTGCCAGTCTTTAAAAGTTATTTTATTGTTATTTTGTGTAAATGGAAGTTATAAAAAATGGTCAAAGCATTGTGCCCTGTTGCTCCGGAAAAGGGAGAAAAAAACTTCGGCATGAATCTGCAAGAGATACTTTGAAGAAAGCGCGGTAAGTTTAAACAACGTTTTAAAATGAATGCTCATACTGAAGGTTATTTTCTTAAAGACATCGTCCAAAAGGATTTCCTGGATATCCTACATGTGGACATAATGGGAAACCCGGTTTTCCATATTTCTGTGCAACTTTGAAAATGAATCAAATCAAACGCTTTCATGAGAAGCTGTACTCAACACCAGATAAAGTTAAGCAGGATACGTATATTCTTAAATGTTGCCATGGTGAGCAACCTAAAAAAACCGATAAGAATAAAAAAAGAAATAACACATTTTCAATCACCTACAAAGTACCTGATGGTGAAGGAAATTTTATACGTGTCTGTAAGGCTGCATTTTTAAAACTGACTGGTTTGAGCAGATTTAGGATTGAGCGAGTGGTAAAAAACTTTTTGAATGAAAACGAAATTCCAATAGAAAGGAGAGGTGGTGATAGAGTGGGAAATAAAAACGACGAAAAAAGAATGAAATAAAAAAATTTATAGAATCGCTAGAGTGTGTAGAGTCACACTATTGTAGAAGTAAAACCTTCAATCGTTTATACTTACCATGTGAACTAAATTTGAAGAAGTTGTACTCAATATATTCAGCAAACGTTGAAGATAGTCTCTGTGTAAAATTAAGCTATTTTCGGGAGTATGTTAACACGCATTACAATTTAGGATTTGGTTCACCGCAAACGGACGTATGCTCAACCTGTTTGAAGACTGACGAAATTTTAAAGACCCCTCTGAAGGAAGAAGAACGACAAAACGTTCTAACTGAACAACGAGTGCATAAACTGAAAGCAAAAGCATTTTATAAGCTACTTCAAACCGAAAATTTAAATGTGGAAAACTTTTCTTTCGATTGTCAAAAAAATTTGGCTTTGCCAAAACTACCAGATCAGGCCTGTTACTTTAGCCAGCAGTTAAATTATTATAATTTTACGATTGTGAATGGTAGTTCCAAAGGACATCTTGATTCAACTCATGTGTTTTCCTACCTTTGGTTGGAAACTGATGCACCTAAGGATTCAAACTCAATAGCCTCTGCAGTACATCACTTTTTAAAAACATTTCAGTTTAAAGAAACTACGCACATGGTACGCCTATTTGCTGATGGCTGTGGAGGCCAGAATAAAAACATCACTATGATGGCAATGCTTTCTTCATGGCTTTTAAAAGATGCCCCCAAAACAGTTGATACCTTAGAAGTAGTATTTCCTATAGTGGGGCATTCGTTTATGCCTCCTGATCGAGTGTTTGGGTTGATTGAGAAATGCTTGAAGAAAAAGTCCGTTATTATTAATCCTGAGGAGTATGAAGAAATAATAACAAAACATTCAACAATTCGAAAAACTGATGAATGGAGCATCTTTGACTGGAGAAACGAAGCTAAAAAAGTTATAAAATTACCAGGTTCTTGGCATTTCCAGTTCACTAAAAGCAAGAGATTTATTTTTAAAAGATGCGGCAAGGAGAATGTTATTTTACGTGGCGAACCAAACTATTTTTGCAACATCGGGGAAGCTAAAGGAATATGCAAGAAAGGCAGGAAAATATCTTGTTTGGCTCCGAACGTTATTCCTTTTGGCAGAAAATTAAAAGGGGATAAAAGCTCGATTGGACGCTTATTGGTTTCACATTTTGGAAACAATTGGAGAGAGAAACCGAAGTTAAAACTATACAAAGACTTTTTTTTTATTTGCATCAGAAGCAGACAATAAAAACCATCTAGAAGCCGCAAGTGATTCCGAAACGGAATATTCTGAGCAATGCGAAAATCAAAAATATATAGACCTGGAAATATAAATGAACAATTACTGAATTTATATTACTTTGTATTATTTACGAATAAATAAATAGTTGTTTTGCGTTCTAAAATTCTTTGTTCTCCTTTTACTTATAGAATTTGATGCAAAACTTACTGTTTGCAAAAATTAGCTGCAAAACTAACTGTTTACTATTTTAAAATTAAAATTACAGCCTGTTTTGCACACTATAATGTATACAGACTTAGTGATAGCAATTAAGACGACTACTGTAATCACCTAGCAGATAATTAGACTTATATCACTTAAAAATCGATCCACATTCGTTTTTTGCGAATTACTTAAAATAAGAGAAACTGCAAAGAGTGAGTTTTGCGTCTATACGCCTCAAATAATAAAAATATTAAAAAAACTGTATAATCAAAATTGTTATTCGATTAACCGTGAAAATCGATTATCCGTAATGTTTCTGGTCCCGACCATCACGGATAATCGAGGCCCGACTGTATTACCTCCTCCTTTGTTTAAAATGAGTGAAAATGTGGTTATGTGAATGAGACAATTTATTACCTCCTTTGTTTTAATAAGTAATAATAGGGATATTATTTAATAGAGAATATTATTTGCACGTGTTGGTTAGTCAATTTATTACGAGCGCGTGTTCGGCTAGCTAAAGCGCTGTAATAAATGCAAACAGAAAAGAAAAGAAAGTAATGTAATCGAATGTAATGGGAGGAGTTAATAATTAGTAGTTATGTACAATGACCATTAAAAGTCCAGGACGTGTGCTAAGCTGAAAGAAAGATTATTAGTGGAAATAAAACAAGAGGATTGCCTTTAAAATTTTATTCACTAAGTTAAATTAATTCTTAAAGCTTGGGAATATTAAATAAAGATAATTAATAACGAGAGCAACAAATAAAATATGATAACGTAATAGCAAAGCTGTAATAAAAGGTAAGTCTAACGATATTTAGCTGTTTAATAAAATATAAAAAGAGTTGGATTAAAATATGCGATGCGTGTACTTGCGTGTTTGTGTATATATATCCCGATCAGGATGTCGTGCTTATTCCGCGGACGCGAACTTAAACACGTGGGCACAACAAACGCGGAAAAACAACTTCACGATCACGTCAAAGGAATGCATGTGTACTTTGTCATGGTCTGACAAGAAGTCTCTCGTTGCTTTATTACAGCCGGACGTACGTGACGAATATAAAAGATTCCTGTCTTTGTATATATCACAAAAAAGTCAAGATAAATAATAATTTATGATTTGAAAATCGAACTATTTTTAAATAACTTAATTTAAATATGTGATTCAGAATATGTATTCATTACTGGGTAATGAACAATATATATGTATTAATATATATATATATATATATAATTGCTTCGTTGCTACTTACATAGCGACCCATCTGGTACTGTAATATTTCATCATTGGCATTGGTTAAAAAAACCTTTGTTAACATATTTACATATGTACTTTATCGACCTCACAGAGTTACAATATTCCACATTGATGTGAGTCTCAAAAGCTTTGGACAATATTGGCGAGTATGGCACAATCCAACGATTGTCTACATCAACATTTTGTCCTCTTATCTTCACACCTCCAATCGCCCATTGTCCGCAACTGATCGCCGACGATACAATGGGTATTCATCATTTCCCGTTATGGTTTCAGGAAGCAGGTCTCTTGGGTATCGCTTGGAACACTTGCTGTCGACCATACAGGGTGAATAGTGTATTTGACTACATTGAAAATATACCACAATATGTGGTCATCCTATCGGGTAATATCGTAAAAGAACATATTTCACTTTATTTTATACTAAATTATGTTTATCTTTGACAAATTACACAAAAAACAATCTCATAATTTTTGAAATTTTATCTGTAACGGGAACACTATGTCATTGGTGGCAACTCTGGTGACGTCATAGGCTAGCATACACGGCGATACTGGCGAAACAAGTTGACGTTCATTCACGTTTTAGCTTTTTGGGTGTAATTTCCAGTAATGGTATTTCATTCGCGATTGGATCTTTGAGCTATTTCTAAAGCAGTTTTCTGATAATTTTCGATATCATATAATATTCCTAGTTGTATTCGTTTCGGACTTCACAATGGAGTTAAATTTTGTGCGAGCTGATAACAGCAATTTACCTAAGATAGACGCATTTATGGTTGCACTTTTTTTTAAGAATAACGCCGATTACCATGCTGCAGAATTTAAAAATGTGAAAACAGCGGTGTAAGTACCACGTATAAACCTTAACCACTATGTAGGATCATTCAGATCATTTTAGCTTATGTTGATAAATACAAGATATGTCTTGTAAATTTTCTCTGTAATCGTTCTTGCTTTTCTTTCACAGGTCTGCAAGGGAATCCTATGGAGACGATGCGATCGGTTACGTCCAACTACACCGGAACCGTGAGATTTGCACAGTTAAGTGTAAGGTATGTCCAGAGCATAAAGTTAGAACAAAAGCATACAGTGTGACGATGGTAATAAACGAAAAGGACAACGAAATTATTAGCTGTCGATGCCACGACTGTGCTGCTTCAGCTGGAGGATGCAAGCATGCAGTTGCTTTTTTGATGTGGGTCCATCGTCGCACCGAGGAACCTGCATCTACTTTCGTAGAGTGCTATTGGAAAAAGCCTACATTCTCTAAAGTAGGGACTACTCTGAAGTTCATCACAGTGCGGCAGATGTCCAAAAAAGAAGTACCTCATAGGCCAAGTACATCCGCTCTTTATACTGAATTTATTTCAGAAGCAAAGAAAAGGAAAATTGATAACTGTGAATTGCTAAAATATCAACATGATTTTGAACATACTAATGTGATGCAGCATTCATTGCACAATTTTATAATAAACCAATCCCCCGAAATTAAAGCAGATGTGGAGAAGTTTGTAGACGTGATGAAAGCAACATTCACAGAAGATGTGATAAATACCATCGAAACAGCAACCAGGAGGCAGAGCAAGAGTAGTTTGTGGTACGAGATGAGATATGGCCGTATCACAGCTTCAAAGGCACATGAAGTAAGTGTTTGTCATACACCAGATGGTTCATTGGTTGCCACCATAATGGGCGCAAAAATACCTGAGACTGCTGCAATGAGTAGAGGTCGAAATTTAGAACTATCTGTCCGGAAGGCAGTAAGTAATAAATTTTAAAAAAAAATTACTTCATGTGGACTTTATGTATGCCAAGAGAATCCCATGATTGCAGCATCTCCAGACGGTTTAATGCCAGACGCCGTTATTGAAATAAAATGTCCTACCAAGGCAAAGGCTAAGGACCGTTACTTCAAAAATGGTACGATCACAGATAAATGTAAAGCACAGGTGCAACTGCAAATGTATGCAACTGGTTTAAAAAAGTGCTATTTTTGTATCGCTGATAGCAATTTTGAAGAAACAAAGAATGTAGAGATTATTTTAGTGACATACAACAGCGACTATGTTAATAATTTAATTGAAAAGTTAGCTATTTTCTGGAAAACATATATATATCCTATTTTGTATAGTAACACCAGTTTGTGATAAATAAAAAACCATTCTGTATTTCTTGTTTTATTATTTTATTTTACATTATTTAGATATTTACCTTATTTAATAAGAGAATCCTGCAAATTTATTAGAGCACATGCAATAATAACGACATGATCAAGTACACGGAGAATGTTATTATTTATAACTGAATGTTGCTTTAGCATATGGAATTCTCTTAATCGCCTTATCACCCTCTCAATATGAATTCGCAGGCTAGCAATTATTTTAATTTGTCGAACTTCTGTTTTTGATAGTTTTGCACCAGCGTTTACACTGGGTGGCCTTAATAATTGCATGCCTTTTTGATGAAGTGCCTGTTCAAGGTGCTTAAACCCTCTGTCAGCTAAGATACAAGTTCCCTGTTCTAACCCATCTAGAAAGTTACAGTTTTCTAGTATGGTAACATCACTTGTTCTACCCCCAAACCCTTCTGAAATATAATTAACCAAACCATTCGGAGTGCAGGATATTAAATACTTCACCGTATTCCCCTTTTTTGTACTCTGACCATGTCAGTGCCTGATGAAGAGCCTTTGATGGTATTTGTACATCGATTTCTAAACAATCAATGATGCAGCTCACATTGTGATAGTTATGTCTAAATGCAATTGGGAGATTCTTTTTAATTAATTTTTTGTCTAAGTTTATGATAAAGGGTTTTAAAAAACAACTTATTATAGGTATATTTCGCAAAAACAATTTACTAGCATAAGATAGTGATATTCCAAAATTATCCTCTAATTCAGAAAATGTGTTATTCAATCTAATTTTTTTCAAGCATAACAAAATGTGTTCTACTTTTATATTTGTATGTTTATGCAACAACTGGATTAAAAAATAACATGCTCTGGGAATACCAACATACATCAAAGATTTATTGGCAATTAAATGCATAGTATGTTTGAGGCACTTCAATTGTTTAATATTTTCATTGGTGTCTGTAACATTTGAATCGGAATCAGTATCCCTTGATGATATTGCTACAAAAGGTGACAAATGACCAGCTTCAAAACAAGAAATATCACTATCTGATTCTTCGTCTTCGAGAACAATATTTCTCTTAAGTGATTTAACAACTTCCGACTGTGACGGTTGAAGTTGGCATGGTTCAATCTTAAAGGGTGAAGTGGTACGTGATGTTGTAGAAACCTTCAATGGTGAAGTGGAAACACTTTTACTCTGGCATCTTGTTTGCACAGCCTTGCTCCTATAATGTATATATGATTTTGTTGTTACTTGAACAGATTTTTCTACAGTTATGATAGCATCCGTGATAGTTTCTTTGTCTTGAGTTTTTGGTAATTCTGAAAAGATAAAATCCAAAATTAACGACTTAATTTAAATATAAATGCAAACATAATTATATTGACATTTGTAATAAATAAATACATACCTTCAGGCTCAATAATTTCTGGTTTCATATCGTTATTTGTTTGTAAGCTTTCAGTATGAGTTTCAGTAGTATTTTGACTTTGCAGACATTCTGTGACAAGATCAATTCTTTGCTTTTTAAGGAACAGCTCTCGAGAAGGTACAGCATCAGTCATCCGTCTTTTGCGATCCTCTTGACAATGAAACTTGGTTGGCACAGCCTCATCTGCCAAAAGTATTTTCTCACTGAAGCCCATTTTGTATTTCATGTAGTTAATTGTGTCTTTTTCCATCTGCAATTCAATATTATTGCCGATATAACAAGTGAAGTGTCTAATATTCTAATAGTATGATATTATGCATAGATTGTCTGACAAGAGAATCGATATTACAGGACTGCACAGAAAACTATAAAAATCTAACAATGTAACAGAAAATATTTCAAATCCTATAGAGTGGGGTTATAGATGTTGCAATGTTATAGATATAGATCTCGTTTTACAAAAACCGATACTTTTAACTAATATCTAGTATAATATGTCAAGTTAAATGTGATATTACTTACGTCAAAATGATCTTCACACATAAAAACATTTGTATGCGGTAATATACTCTTTGGGTCTCTTCGAGCTAATTGTAACCACATTTTTCGTCTTTTGGGATTCTTTGGAACAGAAACAAACAGTTTTTGTGGACTCTTTATAGATGTATTTGTACATTGTGGCACTACACGCCATTTATACCCCATTCTATCCAATAAATTTGAAGAAAACATGAAATTAACTTCAGCGACGCTGTTTTATTCAGGTTTACTTCTTGATTTACTAGATTTACTTATCCCGTCCTAGCCGTCACGTATGCCATATGACCAGCGTCATTACACAAACAGCGTTTTTGGCGCGGTCTTGGACGTTTAAACTTCCACATTGATTTTTATTAATAATACAATAGATATGTCGGAAATATCAATGATATGTCCTTATTATGTAATAAACAATAATTTAAAACAATTTCCCAAAATTAGTCAAATAGCCTATTGTAGTTGAAAAGTCCGCAAGGTCCATGTATCATGTGTTTGGTAACTACTGCATGCAATTTTGGGTCAACTGTTTCATCTGGAATTTCAGCTGAAATTATGGAATCAATCTCATCTGGCCTTATTTTGTCCACTAACCAGACTAAAACGTGCGCATGTGGCAATCCACGCTTTTGCCATTCTATAGAGTACATCCAACAACGGACTCGGCCATACACACAATGCTTTATTAAGAAATTCATGAGAGATTTTAATTTTTGTTTAAAAACTCTGGCAGTTATGTCTATCAACTGGTGTTTGGATATGTAGCAATTCCCTCTTGATTTCGGACCATTTTGGGTTACATGTGAATGTAACAAATAAGTCTGGGCGGCCATAATGCCTAACATATGACATAGCATCCTGAGCATATTCGTGCATGTGGCGTGGGCTTCCTATATAAGTAGTTGGCAAAATTGTCATTCTTCCCACATTATTCACATTGCTATCGGCATTTATAGCATCGCGGAGATGAATGGGTTCCTCTGATCGTAGCTGTCGTTGGTTCAAACGGATGTATGTCAATCGTTCAGTCTCAATTTTGTCATACATGTCAACTGCAAACTGATGAAAAAGTCGTTGACACATCAAAATATGATTTACTTCACCTTGACGGATCATGAGTCTGTATGAATATAAATTCATAGCACTAACTTTTTTGTTGGTTTCAGCACCTGCAATCAAAAATGATAAATGTTTAATTTGTTACTTAGATGAATTGAATTTAAAAATATTATTTAATCTTGTTCAATTTATTTACCTGTTACTTGATTTACCATTTTGATATTAAAATGGTATCCATCTTCCCCCTGACAGAAGATCAAAGGATATTGTAATGCATCATAACTCCTGTGTGTTTCAGATACACGTTTTAATCACTATTCCGACGATGAAGCACAATATCTCTAGATTGTAAATTTTCTCCCACAATGACAACAGCCACTTCGTCAGTGGTAGGTGAAGTAAACCTCCTTGTGTGCTCACCGGCAGGTGTTTTGTCAGCTCGAATGATAATATTATGGCTATCAGATGGCATCCGATCCAATGCTATTTTGAACATGTTTACTAAATTGTTATTCTGATGAAGAAACATTTGTAATTCTTGGACAATGGTTCTCTTCACTGTTGGATTGTGAGCACAACGATTATCAACTTCCGCATATGAATTGCCCATAAAATAAATTTGTAAAAATTGATGATCTGCATCAGGTAGTGGTAACAGTGTCCCAAGTAAGTGATAAATTTGTCCTTGTATCTGTAATTTTTGAAAATTTGTCCATTAATTATTTCCGATATATATATTTTAGTACAAACTTGAATATTATAAAAAAATATTCTGGTATAATACCTTGAAAGTGGGCATAAAATTGTCCTGTATAATATGTGTAGCGCCAAATGATGTCAAGCATTCAGCTGTTATATTTCTGAATGTTGTTAGCCAAGAAGTGCTTAGAATCATTTCCAATCCCAGAAACTAAAGAGCGTAAAGGATCTTGTTGTGGGACCAATTGTGGCAATTTTACTTTTCCTCCAGCACAGCATAAACCAGTAGATTCACCAGTGTATTTTAACGCATTACAATATTTACAAATTATTTTCATTTGCCCAATTGTTACCGATTTGTCGGCACAATAATCAATTGCAGGCAACGTTGCCAACCCTACCGATTTTTCTGTATATCTACCGATTTTTGTACTAATCTACCGATCTACCGAATTACTTGGCGATCTACCGAATTTTAACAGATCAAAGATAATAATTTAATGAAAAAAATTTAATATTAGTTGAAATGAATTTGTATACATTTCATGGTTATCAGAACCATATAAACATAATTGATTGTGTGGAATAAACGCTGAAAGTGCTAACGTAGCGCTTTTAATATTTTGATCGCTCACTCGTCAATTATGCATACGTTTACGTACTGATAACTGAATATTGGGGAATAGGGAACAACCGTCTTAGGCAACAGCATGCTTGAATGAGCCGCTTTGTATTAAAGCAAACAATAAAATTTTATGTTATGTAAGGTAAATGTAAGTTCCCCTTTGTGTGAGCAAGTTATGATAATTCTGCATTTATGCCTTTCTTGTTGTTCATAAATAATACTGTAATAATATTATAGTCGCAGTTTTGTTGAAACTTAGAACAGTTTCGTTTAATTTGTGCTTCGATCGTTACGTCTATTCATTGCAATTTCAGTGGGAATTAAATATGTCTGGTTCATCAGATGATATCGGCAATGAAGGAACAAGTGCAGGAATTAAGAGAGTAAAATATAGTCAAATTTATAAAACAGAATGGGAACAGTTAAGTGTTTATAGTGGGTGGCTTTCCAAAAGTAATAACGGTACTTATGCATATTGTCAATGCTGCAAAAAAAGATATTAAAACTACTTCGGGAAAAGACGCGTTAAATAAACATAAAAATTCAAAATTTCGTCGCGGAACAAGTAAATCATTATTATCTCTACGTAAAGTATCTACGATGTTTGAAAGTGCTAGTGGTCATGCGCATTTGAAAATGGAAATTCAAGAAGGTACGTAATTAAATTTTCGAAAAATCCTATTATGTACTATCTATTTTTAAATTATTTTCGCCGAAATTCGTTTAAGTGCATTTATCGCAGAACACAATTTGTCCTTTGTGACAATGGATCATGTTCCACAAATGATTAATAAAATCTGCCCAGATTCAAAAATTGCTGCGGGAATCACTTGTGGACGTACAAAAACTACCGCAATCATAAAAAATGTTATTGGACAACAACAGTTCTTTGAAATTTGTAGTAAATTAAGGTCGGGAAAATTTTCAATTATCGTTGATGAATCAACTGATCGTAGCACAAAAAAAACATCTATGTTTAGTTGTAAGATATTGTCACATAAATAGCGGGGGAATAAAATATACTTTTTTAACTTTAATTAAACTAATAAATGCGGATGCCTCTACACTCTATAATCAAATAATAAATTTTTTTAAGAAGTACTCTATACCCTATAGAGATAACTTAATTGGCGTCGCATCGGATGGGGCGCATGTAATGATGGGTGATAGACGTTCTTTAAAAGCGTTATTAATTAAAGATATTCCTTCTCTATTTATAATGAATTGCATATGTCACTCATTTCATTTCTGCGCGGCATATGCTTGCAAAAAGTTGCCCCGATTTGTAGAGGATATCACGAGAGATGTATATAATTATTTTGTAATTTAAAAATTCATAAAATTCTTCATCCCTGTCAGACTAGATGGCTCTCAGTACATCCAGTAGTTGCACGCATTCTTGAGCAATATGAAGCGTTAATTTTATTTTTTTACCGACCAAGTAACCAGCAATGATATTTTAGCAGCAGAAAACATACTTAACAAATTAAAAGATCCAGTAACAAAATTGTTCTTACAATTTCTAGATTTCGCTTTACCACTGTTCAATAATTTAAATAGGGAAATGCAATCAGAAACCCAAGTTACATACTATATATAGACGAGTATGTCAAATACTTAAAACGTTTTTTGATTGTTTTCTTGATGCGAATTACTTAAAAAGCACCGATATTGACAAAGTGGACTTCAGTAATCCTAAATACTTTTTAAAAATCGAAGATATTTATCACGGTGCATTAGCGGCAAAATCTTTAATTGCACACTCCTATACAAAGGAACAAATGAATTTATTTAAGATTCGATGTTTGGAGTTCTACGTGGAAAGCTATAAGCAAATTATTAACAGATTTCCTTTAAATAATAATATATTTCAGAAATTAGAATTTATGAAACCAGAAACAATCCAGGCGGGTAATTTTATGCAATCAATAGTAAACGTAGCGATTCATTTTCCGCATTTAATAAAAGATGATGAACTCCAAGCATTGGATAATGAGTGGAGAACTTTAAAAAATGTTAGCGAACTTGAAAGTTTTGACAATGACCTTGAAGCGTTTTGGTACAGGGCCAAAAATTTAAAATACGGAGACGGGTCGTATATGTTTCCCGTGTTAGGAAATTTTATTTCTAATTTGTTATGCCTTCCTCATTCACTTGCGAATGTGGAGAGAATCTTTTCAGCAGTAAATCTAATTAAAACTAATGAGCGAAATCGTTTAAGCACAAAATCATTAATTGGCCTACTACACACTAAAGCATATGTAGGTAAAAATGTATGCTATAACTTGAATGTAGATAGGACATTATTTAAAAAAATGACTAAAGAAAATTTGTATCCAAGTGAAAATAGTAGTAGTGAAGATGAGTGAGTAGTTATCATTTAGTTTATCTTCTTTACTTTATAGGTATTGTTATTTATTTTTCTAGTTATAATTAAGAATGTGTTTTTTTTTGTTTGATTTAATGTTATTTATTCAATTTATGTTTATTTTCTATTGTTTTATCCGTTTACAAATATAAATATCATATAAATTTGAGTTTTGTTTCAATTTAAAAATCTACCGAATTTTAACGTCAATCTACCGAATTTTAGCGACATCTACCGAATTTTAACTAGCCAATCTACCGAATTTTAGACACGAGAGGTTGGCATCGCTATTGGTAGTATGTAACATTAACAGATTGAATTGAGTGGTTGGTTATGGTCATTTCCGGCTTATTTATGTGCATTTGTGTTTGTTAGTTGTTCGTGGTGTTTTATCGTCTTGTAATTGTTTATGTAATAACTGTTATTATGGAAGGTAAATTGTATTCTAATAATTTACAAATTCAATGTATTTTAAAAGAGAATATTTAACGTTTTACTATGTAATATTAAATGTTATTAAACAATGGAAATATATATCATTATTTGTAATATATACAATATTTTGTACATTACAGCATCATCCTCATTTTCTGTATCAAGCAGTTTTAAAACATGTGTACATTGTAATGAAAGAGTCGAAGAAAAATTTGTTATATCTCATTATAAGAAACATGTAAACGATATTTTAAAAAAACCTTGGTGAGGAAAAACTGAAAATTGCGAAATATAATGAAAAACTCAAAAAAAGACAAAGAAGAAGCAGCAAGAAATGAAAAAGAATAAAAACAAAATAAACTACAATTAAAAAAAAAACGTCAACAACTAAAGGATAAGGAAGAAGAAATGTTCGCAATAAGAGAAATCTTGACTGATACACAAAATGAGATTATGCAAGCTGAAACGGAGAAGACTAAAGTATGTATTATTAGTTGATTATTCTTTGTACTTATTTTGTTTAATTTGTAGATGAATTCAAAATTAAAATTATTAGAAGTTACAACTCAGGAGCAAGAAAATACAATGTGTAAAGCTGGTTAGATAGAAACCGAGGAATATATCGATGTTGAAAATTAACTAATTTATTTTTTCATCATTTGATAATGATATCATTAACTAAAATATCCATTTTATCTCTATATTTTTTATTTATTCTATATTTTTTGTTTTTTATAAATACTATATAATCAAATGAATTTGTTAGAATGTTTTCAAATTTTGAAAGATTTGTAATTAATAGAATTTTATTTATTGGTAGCTTAGGTAATGAGTTATATGAATTTATGTACTTCATTGGATCATCATTAAGCGTTTTAATTTCCTTCAAATACCTTATATCAGAATCCATTCCAATTTATTTATATTTAAAATAATTATGTAAACAATTTACTTTTCATTGTTGAATGTTTTATCAAAAAGATGAATACCGTAGACGATTTCTAATGCATATAAACAATTAATGTTTATTAGAACTTTATTCATAGTCGTCAAGATATTATATTACTTGAATTACGTTTTATGTTCACGTTTACGTTACGTTCTATGTTTACTTTTACATTCGACGTTACGTTCTATATACATTCACAAAAACATGTTGATATGGATGATAAAATATTTTATGAATATTACAGGTGAGGGCGAAACGCCTCTACCCTTTGATCGTCCATATGTTTTAACATATTTTTTATGTAATTTTGAGGTTTGAATGAGTGTTTTTAGGTAAATGTGTTAAAAATGAATATAAACAACACCAAATTTAGAAAATATGGATATTCATAGTGGTTCACAACTTTGTGGGGACTCAGAAAATTGAATTTTTATGTTGATTTTTGGTTCGTACGAGCAAAATTGATAAAAAACGTGGTTTTTGATATAAATGTGTTAAATAATGATAATAATAATGACTAGAATTCATATAAAAATCGATAAATATCTCTAAATTTGTGCGTTCAAAATTATGTGGTCCGAAACCGGCGTTTTATAGACTACTCACGAGCTAGCAGACATAAGCATTTCAAAAAGTGCGGTACATCGCATATTATCTGAAAATTTGGACAAGAGACGGCTCTGCGCAAGACGGGTGCCGCGTTTGCTCACACTCGAGCAAAAACAGTGTCGTGAAGATGTTTCATTTGAGTGTTTAGCGAAGTTTCACAGCAACAAAGCGGAATTTTTGCACCATTTCGTAACCATGGATGAAACATGGGTCCATCACTTCACACCCGAGGCAAAAGAACAATCAAAACAATGGACTCAAAAGGGAGAACCGGCTCCAAAGAATGCGATGATCGTTTCATCTCCAAGCAAGGTCATGGCATCGGTTTTTTGGGATGCGCGTGGAATAATTTTCATTGACTATCTATCTTGAAAAAGGAAAAATAATCAACGGCGAGTATTATGCGAACTTATTGCAACGTTTGAGCGAGTAAATCAAACAAAAACGGTCGCATTTGTTTAAGAAGAAAGTGTTTCATCAAGACAATGCACCAGCTCACAAATCCGTTATTGCAATGGCCAAAATTAATGAATTAAGGTTTGAATTGCTACCTCATGCGCCCAGCTTTAGCACCCTCAGATAATTTTTTGTTCCCAAACTTGAAAAATGGCTCAATGGTCAAAGATTCTCCAACGATGAAGAACCGATGTCGGCAGTTAATGGCTATTTTGAGGAGCAAGACAGTTCTGATTATAAAAAGGGCATCGAACTTATTGAACATCGCTGGGAAAAGTGTATAGAGCTGAAAGGAGATTATGTTGAGAAATAAATATATTTCTTTCCAAAGTTTTTGTGTTTTCTTTGTTGGATCGCAAGGAGTGAGTGAGTGTTTTGCCTCTGAGATCGTCATTCAATTAGACAACTACAAATCATGATCAATATTGATAAAAAGTGCACGTCGTTAAAAATATGTTCTCGTGTTAATTTCACTATGCGACTTAGTCTACAACGTAACTTTTCTATTTATCGCAGACGAAATGAATGGATGTGTACCTACATATACATATACATACACACACGATTTCTATCGAAGATTCTACTTTTTCTTCAATTTTCTCAAATTTTAACAACAGATAATCACTATTTTTACTTCTGGTTAGTCACAATGTCAAAATATTTTCCCGTTTTCCACACGCATACGCATTCCCAAATTACGATTTTATTTGTGCGACGACATTTGGACATATTCTGTTTTGTAAGAATAAGAAGAGAATGCTTAAGAATATACCTTTCGCATACTACAAATAACGTGTCTAGCGTTTCTGAACTGATCATTTTCAGTGTAACGAATAAGGAGACCACGGAAATTATGCTTACTACGTCTCATATAATATAAAACAGTTTTATTGGCAGTGGTGCTGTGGGTCAAGAATATATCGAAGAACACACTGTTTGAACACGAGGATGACTTTCTTCTACCGGAAGAATATCGGCTAGTTTCCATTGACCGCGTATCTCTTCGACGTTCCTAAAGACTCTCAGTACGTTCAAACCGGTCAACAAGCATAGCATTATCAAATATTGATTTGGAAAATATTTTTAAATTAATTACAAACCAGGAAATAAACATAAGTTCAGATAAATTGTTAACATACGGAATAGATAATTTAAATAAGTATAATATTTTTAATTTAGATTGGAATACTGGTGGTACACATTGGGTTGATATGTATATAGATAATACTAATAAATTAGTGAATTTCTTTGATTCATTTGGTAATTCATTACCAGAAAAATTTCTAATTCCAAAAAGTTATATAGTAACTCATAATAATTATAAATTCCAAAATTCTAATGATGTAAATTGTGGTGGTGGAGTTTATTATTTTTATATGTATGTTACTTAACGTCAGAGATAAAACATTTATGATTTTGTTTAAAATAATCTAGGATCTTGTATATTTAATAATTTTTTAATTTCTTCTGTTGGATTAATATTTTCTAGTTGTTTAGTTTTATCAAAACATAATAATGGTATATCATCATCACAATCAGAATCCTCTTTATTGTTCATGTTCATGAGTGCTCTAATATTTTTTTCTATTGTGTCTTTATCTTTTTGAGACAATGTTTTCTTTAAAGGAATTGGAGGTTGATTAGGAAGTTCTATGTTAATGACCTACCCTTTATCTTATCATCTATTGTGTCAACAACCTTATTTAAAATATTTGCTAAGACTAGTCCAGCTGCAGCAGCTAATAGAGGGATTAAAAAGTTTATAAAACCGCCATGTATTTCACCTCCTTCAACTATTTTTGATTTGTCTTGTAGAATTATTGACGAACCTTTTTTAATTGTAATAGTCATTTATATAAATAAAATAAAAAGTAATCTTTCAAGATTAAAAATATAAATTATTTTATACAATGTAATTTTTGTTACATGAGAGTTACTTGCCCCACCTAACAACTAGTAGGTAAATGTAACATCATTTTGTATGCCATTATGAAGGTCAGTAACGATTATGTTTATTAGTAACCCCAGAGAGATGAGAGGTGTATTCTATGACTAGAGTTCTCTCCTCACTTCTCAGTTGATCATTGGTTGATCAACCACAGACGGTAGTATTTCAATACGAAAAATTTGGTTCAACTTTTTATTGGTTATCGCTATAACCGATTGGTATGTAGGTATCTCGAACATTTGAATGCAGAAATCTACATTATCAGCGTAGTAATTTTTAATGAGCTACCTATAATGCACTGCGTTTAAAGTCCTGTCCACGCCCGAGTAAGTTTAATCCTCAAGGTCAAACAAAATTATAGTTTATCACACCAGATTAGGAGGGCACTGCTTGGACGAATATTATAGAACCCTTGAAACGACAACAGTATTTTCGTTCTTATTTCCTGTTGAATCGGTTAAGCTGGGTTAAACTTCATACGTCATTTGCATGTTATTTGGGTTATTTATTGGTTATTGTCAATTGTTGTTGGTGTTTGTTATTTTTGTTTTTTTTTCTTACCTTTAAAGCTTGTTCGTTGTTGTTATAAAACAGTACTTTTCAGTACTAACGCCGCATCAATTTTGTTGCACGTGCTTTGATTTTTTGAGTTAAACTCAGAAATATCAAAAATGGGGTTTAAGTGTTGCGTTCCTGTCTGCAGTAATTACAGCAATAAAATTAAGTTTCATCGTATATCATATACAGATGAAGAGGTAAGTACACTTCAAATTGTTGAAAAATGTTTATGTGATTTAAGTATTCCTTATATAATAGATGTACAATGAATGGCTGCGGAGAATAAACAATCCAAAATTATGGGGTTTGCATCCAGCCAAAGCAAACGCAAGTTACAGAATTTGTGATGCTCATTTTGCTGAAGATTGCCATATTCCAGAGCCATGCAAAACCTTGACAGGATTAAAAGCCGGAAGCCTTCCATCATTACATTTACCAAGTATGTTTTACAGCTCAATATTTGAAAAAATTAAAAAAATAATATCTTTATTTTAGGTTTTACTGAAGCTACTGCAGAAACAACCACATTAGTTAGTTCATCATCAATGCAATCACTCAGTATGCATATTTGATGTTTAATAGTTTTTTGTTGACATTTGTCAAGCCTTTTATATATTGTAGGTTATACAGAGGTCGATATTAGAGGAAATTCTTTCGACAGTCCCTTACCAGGTACATCCATAATTGTCAGTCATGTTTAAATGATTTGCAAACAGATGTTGAAAGTGATTAGCATTTAGTTATAACATTTAAATGTTTCAGAAGTAAGGCTTTAGTTTTCCCTACAACTGCATTCATGAAAATATTTTCATTTACTTGGGAATATCTATTCAAAGTAATGGATAATGTTTGCCATGTTCCAAATTTGCAAAGTGTTTTACGTAATAAACTACTTAAATATTTTAGTTTTACAATTTTTCATTGTGAAAAACATAATTTAAAACCATTCTTTTTGAACTTCACAATAAATTTTTTTATTCACACATGGATCAAACAAACTAATAGTATTTTAAAAGGTCAGTGTAATGCATCTAATAAATTAAGTGGTATTAGAAAAATTGCATATGCTAAATATCTCAGAAATAAAAATAAACAAAAGAAAATAGTTGGATTAAAACAGCTTACTTCTTAAAATATCTACATTAATTATTATTAAAATATCTACATTAAGATTTGTCCTATAATAATAATTGTAATCTCAAGATTACTTGTTTAAAATTTATATACTTTAGGTATAATTGATTTGTTTGAATAATTTGTTATAAGTTCATATCATTATATAAAATATGTAAAGGAACGTGAAGAACATGAAGATGTCAATGATATTTACTTAAATATTTTTTTGTATTACAGATACATCAGTGCGCTATTATTGTATTTGCCATGAAATATTTTTTGTATAATATTAAATATATTCTTCACATTTTTATAAATACATGATCTTGTTCTTTACCACAGATACCAAATAAGACTGTGTCAGTAATATTTGATAATGGCTTTTTCAACAATGTGTTGAAACAAAAATACAAATTTTATGTAAATCAAAGTTCGGGAAGACAAATAAATGTCAAAAATATAATCTGTTGATATTATTATAATATACATATATATATATATATATATATATATATATATATATTGGCTTGAAAAAGATATTGTCAAAACAGCAAATATTTTTGAAAATACCTACCTGATTTTATTTTGTTAATGTGATATACCAAAGAATGTTTTACTATTTTATATAAATGCACAAATTAATTTGCATACTATGTTACATGCTTAATTTATGTTGTACTTCTATATAATATAAATTAATGTATGTAAAATAGTAAGCAAATTAATTTTTGATTTGAAAATAAATTAATATATAGTGTACTATAGTTGTAAGGGATAACATAGATGGCGCTGGTTATCATTTCAATAACTTGTTCATTACACCAGGCCATGATGGCGCTGTAATCAGAGTTGAAACATACTGAAAGAGTTGCCCATCTATAGTTATTTCTTATCTATGGTCCTGTCTACTCCTGTATGCCATCTTGATCAACCACTGTTACTATTAACCTGCTGACTAGTCCTAAAAGTTTTTAATTCTCTTTATTAAAAATGAGTGGTAAGTGATAATAATTCACATATTGATTATATTTTAAATTTAAAATACACTTCTTTACAGATGAGGCGCATCCAAGCAGCAGCGGAGCTGTGGGCTCATTTGAAGAATGCTATGTATGCATGGAAAAAGTTCCTAAACAAATTATAAGTGAACACAACACATGTCACCTTAGGAAAATATTAAAAGATAAGCAAGAACAGGAAAATGAAATTAAAAGAATGGAAGAAGTAGTTAGGAAAACAAAGGAAGTAGTTAGGAAAACAAAGGAAGAAATTAGGAAAACAAAGGATGAATTGAAAAACGTGTTTATTATTAATATTTATCTATTGTATTTATTTCTTTTTTTTAATTTTTATAATTTGTAGACCAACGACAAGATGCATTTGATATATGAATTGATATATAGAAGTGAGTCTGTGGCCTCTGCGGCTTAGGTAAGTCCTAGAAAAGAGGAAGAAGAAGAAACTAATGTGGATGTAGATTAATTTTTATTAATAAATTATATTTTTAATTCATTATGATTCTTAATTTACAACTTGTAGGATCTGTAAATATATCTACTTGTGTATACACATTCATAATTTGGAGGCTATACTTAAAAATTGACTTTTTATGTTGATTTTTACGATTGATATAAATGTATTAAAATTATAAGTAAAATCGATAAAGATCTCTGAATTTGTGCGTACAAATTATGTGATTCATTCGTTTTCATTTACAATTTGATGGTGACACGCTTGGGGGCATTGGAGAATAGAAAACAATTGATATTTATTGTATTTGTGTAAATCTATAATTCTTATCAACAATAACTTTTATTGGAAAGAATTTCTCTTTTTTCATCATCTGATAACTAATTATATAATCAAACAAAATATTTAATTTATCTATTTATTTTATATTTTTTGTTTTTTATAAATACTATGTAGTCAAATGAATTTGTTAGAATGTTTTCAAATTTTGAAAGACTTGTAATTAATAGAATTTTATTTATTGGTAGCTTAGGTAATGAGTTATATGAATTTATGTACTTCATTGGATCATCATTAAGCGTTTTAATTTCCTTCAAATACCTTATATCAGAATCCATTCCAATTTATTTATGTTTAAAATAATTATGTAAACAATTTACTTTTCATTGTTGAATATCTTTTATCAAAAAGATGAATACCGTAGACGATTTCTTATGCATATAAAAAATTAATGTTTATTAGAACTTTATTCATAGTCGTCAAGATATTATATTACTTGAATTATTACGTTTTATGTTCACGTTTACGTTACGTTCTATGTTTACTTTTACATTCGATGTTACGTTCTATTTACATTCACAAAGACATGTTGATATGGATGATAAAATATTTTATGAATATTACTGGTGAGGGCGAAACGCCTCTACCCTTTGATCGTCCATATGTTTTAACATATTTTTTATGTAATTTTGAGGTTTGAATGAGTGTTTTTAGGTAAATGTGTTAAAAATGAATATAAACAACACCAAATTTAGAAAATATGGATATTCATAGTGGTTCACAACTTTGTGGGGACTCAGAAAATTGAATTTTTATGTTGATTTTTGGTTTGTACGAGCAAAATTGATAAAAAACGTGGTTTTTGATATAAATGTGTTAAATAATGATAATAATAATGACTAGAATTCATATAAAAATCGATAAATATCTCTAAATTTGTGCGTTCAAAATTATGTGGTCCGAAACCGGTGTTTTATAGACTACTATTGGTCATTATCTAGACCTCATTTGCCAATGTGTTTATTTTTTCTCTCTGCTATCTTCTTCTAATTTAATTAGTAACATCTAAAATTTGTTTAATTTCCTTAAAATTTATTTAAACTTTCCTGGCATATTCTATAACATTTTTTAAAATTTAAAGTAGTTGAATTTATGAGTAATTTGAATAGAGAATAAATTGTAGCAATCCACAATTAATTTCATCCCACCAAATAAGCAATTAAAATAATAAATTTCAGCTGATCAATAAATATTGGAACATACGTGTACATACATAATACAAGCAACGGGCAAGGTACTTGAACTCCGCTGTAAACATTTTTTGTCATAATAATACTGACCTTTGCTGGCATTGGACTTGAACAAGTTGCTTTTTAAGTATCTAACTGTTTCGAAGGATGCTCCGTACATTGGCCTTTGTTGTTTTCTGTTCAATAATTTAAATAGGAAAATGCAATCAGAGAAACCCAAGTTACATACTATATATAGACGAGTATGTTGAATACTTAAAACGTTTTTTTGATTGTTTTCTTGATGCGAATTACTTAAAAAGCACCGATATTGACAAAGTGGACTTCAGTAATCCTAAATACTTTTTAAAAATCGAAGATATTTATCACGGTGCATTAGCGGCAAAATCTTTAATTGCACACTCCTATACAAAGGAACAAATGCATTTGCAAATGCAATAATATATTTCAGAAATTAGAATTAATGAAACCAGAAACAATCCAGGCGGGTAATTTTATGCAATCAATAGTAAACGTAGCGATTCATTTTTCGCATTTAATAAAAGATGATGAACTCCAAGCATTGAATAATGAGAGGCGAACTTTAAAAAATGTTAGCGAACTTGAAAGTTTTGACAATGACCTTGAAGCGTTTTGGTGCAGGGTCAAAAATTTAAAATACGGAGACGGGTCGTATATGTTTCCCGTGTTAGGAAATTTTATTTCTAATTTGTTATGCCTTCCTCATTCACCTGCGAATGTGGAGAGAATCTTTTCAGCAGTAAATCTCATTAAAACTAATGAGCGAAATCGTTTAAGCACAAAATCATTAATTGGCTTACTACACACTAAAGCATATGTAGGTAAAAATGTATGCTATAACTTGAATGTAGATAGGACATTATTTAAAAAAATGACTAAAGAAAATTTGTATCCAAGTGAAAATAGTAGTAGTGAAGATGAGTGAGTAGTTATCATTTAGTTTATCCTCTTTACTTTATAGGTATTGTTATTTATTTTTCTAGTTATAATTAAGAATGTGTTTTTTTTTGTTTGGTTTAATGTTATTTATTCAATTTATGTTTATTTTCTATTGTTTTATCCGTTTACAAATATATCATATATCATATAAATTTGAGTTTTGTTTCAATTTAAAAATCTACCGAATTTTAGCGACATCTACCGAATTTTAACTAGTCAATCTACCGAATTTCAGACACGAGAGGTTGGCATCGCTGATTGCCGGATCATAGTGGAATGCAGCTCGCTCAAGAATCACAGGAGCACTGCGTCTGCGGATTCGCTCAATTTCATTATGTCGTGCTTGCTGTTGTTGTGTTTGATGTGCACGAATATCAATGTCAATTCTGACATAGCAATACGACTATTTTCTTGATCTGTCTCTCTGTGGTCATCAGTGCGGTTAGCACGTGAGGTAGCTCTTCGCACATTTGATTGACTGCGACGACCTAAGTCAGGTCGTCTTCTCCTCGGTATCGTAAGAAAATTTCCCGCTCACTTAGCAGTAAAGTGTCACTATCACAAAATATGAACAAAAAAGAGCACATTACTTGGAATGTCACTATCACAAAGGATCACCAAAGTAAAGAAAGTTCTCGCGCACCTAGCGGTAAACGTAACTCAAAAAGATTGAAGGATGTACTCATAGATATCGTAAATCAATATCGTAATACTTTTTTCCGTGTTGTGAAGTGCGGCAGGATGGATTGACATGTTAGTTTGTTTTAAAATCTAATGTCAAATATTATGGTTGCATTCAGAAATTTAATTTGTGACAAAACTTAAGATTTAAAATAATCTGATAGATTAACAACTGAAGTTAGCTAAAATTAAGTTTCGCGAAGCCGACCAAATTGAAAATCAGTACTACTAATGATCTATTACATTTTGTGACTATTCAATTTGGTCGCGTTCGCGATATTATCACTTTTGTTGAGTTTCGGAATGCGACATTAGATCCTCCAACGCGCACGCGAAGACTACTTTAATAGATATGATTGAATTTGAACTTTGTGCAGCGGTAACAAATTGCAAATTTAATCTTTGACGTTAGGAACACACCACTTTTTTATAGGAAAAAGAAAAGGGCTGCTTTTAGTGTTTTCCCGGCAATTATTCGAATTTGTCTCACCTTTTAAACCTTCCCTAGACCTCCACGAACATTTCAATACCAAGATAAGATAAATCCGTTTAGCCGTTCTCGAGTTTTAGCGAGACTAATGGGGCCCATAGACGATCAACTTGGTTGTCAACCTTGTTGTCAACTTGCCATGTTGAATGGGATGTTGAACGTCTGTAGGCTAGTTGGTGGTTGATATTTCATGTTGAAATACGGTTGAAGTAAAATCAAAAACTTTGGATATTTGGTGGGCGGTGCCTGATGTTGGCAACCCTGTTGTAACGTCTGTGGGGAAGCTGACAACAAAGTTGTCAACATCAGTTGTGAATTTGGACTTGTGCAGTTAAGTTGTAGAAGTTTGTGATTGTTTTTGATTACTTTCGTTACCGTTAAGTTGGTTATTATTTGTTTTATTATTGTTTGTGCAATAATTACTGATTATAGGATATGGCCAGTATACCAAATATTCAAATTTGGGTGGAATTTTTTGATACATTAAGAGAACTGCCCGGGCTGTGGAAAGTCAAGTCGGGCGTTTTTAAAGATCGCAACAAAAAGAAGAATGCGTGGCCAAAACTTCTAGATGTATACAGACAAATTGAGCCAAATGCGAATATTGACAGCCTTAAGAAAAGACTCACAAATATAAGAACATGTTACAGAAGGGAACTGAAAAAAGTTGAAGAAAGCCAAAAGTCTGGAGCTGGAGCCGAAGATGAGTACGTGCCAAGTTTATGGTATTTTGAAGCATTAGATTTTCTACGTGACCAGGAGGTTCAAATTCGTGGAGTATCAACAATAGATCTTGAGCAGGATGAAGTTGAACCAGCAGAAGTAAGTATTATATTATTTCTTTGTAGCCGTTTTAAAATGCTTTCATTTAACTTGCCCTATATGTTTGCAGAAATTTTATTTTGTTAACAATATTTTATTGAAAAGCACAAGTTACATAAATTTGTTTCTAAATATCAACTTGTAATTATTCTAGCAAGCTGGTGAAAATGTGCCGGGTACTCTTACTTCGCGATCCTGCTCACAGAAGAGAAAGAAAACAGTAGGACAACATATGGCAGAAAGAAATGACCTATTAAAAGAAGCACTGGGACACCTTACCAAGAACGAAACAAACAAGGATGACGCAAGTGTTTTCGCTGAAAGTTGGGCCACTTCATACAGAAAACTATCCCCAAGTCAGCAAATTTACGCCAAGAAAGCCATAGAAGAAATACTAGTCTTGGGACAGCTCGACTTGCTTACCCTTCAGTCCGTCAACAGCCCTTCCTGCAATAGTTCTACGGCCTCTTCTTCTGCTTCCTCAACACCACTCTCATTGCATCATTCTCCCCTTCAGCTGTCAAGATCCGCTACACCTTTTTTACAACACTCTTTTTCCTCCCCGCCATATGAAAATGCCATGGGTAATCCTGCACACGTGGAAGGAGGTATTTACACCAGTGTGCAACAATTACTGTCAGACAATAGGTTTTCCTAAATGAGTTTGATAGGGTATTTTTTTATTTGATGAATTTAAGAATGACTTATTTTCAATTTTTTATTTTTATTTTTTTTACTAGAATAACACTAATTATTTGTATTAAAAATATAACTGTATAATTAAATATATACATTATAATGTAACTCAGTTACTTTTAATTCTTTTAATACAATTGCATTACAGGAAAAGTTATGCGTTATTATTTTACAGGTACCGATTTTTAGGATTTCTTGAGAGAGTTGGTTCAAGTGCACATAATTGCTGGTGGTCAGTTCTCCAGGGTGCTAACTGGATTTCACAAGTATTTGTATTTTCAACATCTATACTTCCTCGCAAATAAATGGATGAATTATTTCTTCTCAAAAAATTATGTACATAACAGGTGGTTAGAGTAATTATGGCTGCCTTTTCGGGACTCAAATTTATAACATTCAAGAGAACACGAAATCTTGAGGCAAGTATGCCAAAAGCATTCTCAACAATTCTCCTTGCTCTGGATAGTCTGTAGTTGAATATTACCTCATCATTTGAAAGGTTATCGCCAGCATAGGGTTTCATGATATTTTTTTCCAAAGGGAACGCATCATCGCCAACAAATACGAATGGCATTTGTTCTGGAAAATCATTATGAAGGCGGCTGAATTCAGGAATTTTGAGCTTGTTGCTCTTAAAGTTGTCATAAAATGTGCTGTTAGATAGTACTCCACCATCTGATACACGACCATTAGCACCGGCTTCAGCCACTAAGAACTCATACTTCGCATCAACTAAAGCAAGCAAAACTATGCTAAAGTTCTTTTTATAATTAAAATAGTAAGATCCGGTATTACCAGGCTTTTTAATTACCACGTGCTTTCCGTCGATGGCACCAATGCAGTTTGGAAAATCCCATCTCCTTCCAAACTCTTCCGAAATTGTCAACCATTCTTTTTCTGTTTTTGGTATCTGAAATCAATATACACAATATACCTATATATATATATATATATATATATATATATATAAAACTAATTGATAAACATACTGACTTGCACAACCAACTCTGAATTGTATTAGGAACCCACCTGAATATACTCCTTTAAAACTTTGTTTATAACACTGCAAGTCTCAATGATAATATTCCCAAGACTTTGTGGCGATATAGCGGTGAGAAATTTTAAATCCTCGAAGCTCTGTCCACTAGCTAAAAACCGCAGAGTTGCGGACAGCCGTTCATTCACAGTAATAGCAATTCTCATGTTTGTGTCTTTCCTTTCAATAAAGGGTCGCACTATATCCAACAAATCATCGTAGGTTTTACTGTCCATTCTTAAAAAGTTTTTTAAATCGTCAGGTGCAGTGACGCGTAGTTCACTCATTAAATTAGAATGAGAAAACTGGCCACGGTTTTGATACCACTCCTTTGACCAAACTTTTCTCTTTTTAGCAGGACGCACCTCATCTTCACATAACTCGTTTAAAACTAAAAACACCACCCAATCTTCACCCATTTTTCACTAAATAAGTTATACTATGCAACCCCGCAAAATAATAAGAAGCAGCAACAGATCACCCAGTAAATAAAAAGCCGATGACACATCCTCGAAAGTGATGTTTACAACTTGGTTGCCAACATTTTGTTTCGTCTGTGGCAACAGCTAATGACAAGGTTGGCAACAAGGTTGACAACCAAGTTGATCGTCTATGGGCCCCATAACGAACAGCAATTGATTTATATATATATATATATATATATATATATATGTAGATAAATATCTAAATTCTTCTATCAAATGAACTTTTCAATTACAATTTTCTATAACAAATAGTATTATAAGCAATGAAAACTTTGAAAATATACACCTAGTTGGTAATTTTGATGGAGCCTGTGGTTGATTAACTTGATTACTGAAGGTGAATTCGCGATAATTACACACGTTCTTATTCAAATGCGAACAATCCGAGTTAACACTATGATTACAATCCAACACACGTTTTGCCAAACCAGATTTTTCTGGCCGGTTGAATTTTATATGCGCGTTATGTTCTTTATACCGTGAATTAGATACGTATGAAATTATGTACATTTTGAAGAATAAAGGCCTTGACTTGGGACCTAATAACTCGTCTCTCTTGGGTCTGCTAAATGACAGAAAAGGGACAGCGTAATAAATCACATGTAGGTATTTGTCTCTTATGTCCATATTCCCTTTTTTAATATTATTCATCTTGGTTTAAGTAAAACAATTTTTAAAAATCATGTGAAACGAATATACAATGTACGTTTTGGCTTCCAGCGGTACGGATCGCGCGCGGAATTTGGTTTTCGTACGGGTATTTTTACTGTAGTTTTCCAGGTGCGACACTGTTTAACTGCTGATGATGACAACTTAGTTATCGAAATACGTATACAGAATACGAAAATTAATGTGGCATGGAGTTATATATAAACCTTCAGTGTTCAAAAAATATATATACCTGTTATTTATATTAACACATCATATGTGGGTTTTATATATTACTCATTCTTTAAAGTATTCTTTGCAAATTACTTATTCCTATGCTGTTTCCGTGTAAAATCAAATTGTTTCCATTTATTTGTCCTTCTTTTAATCCCTTTCAACAATTTTATCCCCTTAAAATTACTTTAATTAACGTATAATAAGAACACGTCCATTTTTTCTCGATTAATGAATGCTATTTTTCCCTGACTTTTTCCTTTATAATTTCAACTTGACATTACCAGTTTCAATTTTTCTAAGGTTCTCTTTTAACTATTTGGACTAATTCTGATGGCTAACAATAACGTTACAAATATACCACATATACATATGATCTATTATTAACATAAATCAATTCAGGATATTTTTATTTAAGTAGATTTATGTACTTTTTATACCAATAATACAGAACTATATGTGGGTAGTAACCGGCACGCCGCAAGATTTGATCCGGCCCGCGAGACATTGTCGTATTATTTAATGTCTGATATCTATCGCTAAAAATTATGAACACCACTTTAAAACACTACTTTTAAACGCGGCCCGCGAACGTATTTGCATATTAAAGTTTGGCACACAACATGTCAAAGGTTGCCCATACCTGATCTAGAAATTCACAGTAAGTACTCTAGCTTTTCAATTAATGTTATTGCGACAGCAACTATTAACCAAAGTAGTCGTTTTAATCCAATTAACATTAATTATCATATATAGTTTGTTGCTTAAATAATTTTCCTATAATACATACATATTATTGATTAATTCTCCTCATACTCATTTTAAAGCATAACAATGTATATCTTCTGAACCGCATATTTAATTACATTTTTGGCTTCCAACGTGTTCCATAAGTTAATAAATATTTTCAAAATTTTTTATTCATACATTTTGACGCAAGAAACTTTTGCATAAATTTATAATTACTCACCTAGCATATAACAGTATTGCATTTTGACATGCCAACTCGTGACATATACTTATATATATTGTGCATTACCCGGTAATGAATATATATATTCTGAACCGCATATTTAATTTCATTTTTGGCATGCCAACTTGTGTCATCTACATTTATAAAAATGAATGTTTGTCTGGATGTCCTTTATAGAATCGTAAACTATGCATTTGATCATGTGATGATCTCTAGCAAAGTTGTTGTGAGCCCACGAAGGTTTCTAAGTTGGTACGACCAATTTTTTTAATTAATTATTTAAATTAATTAATTAATTTAATTAATTTTATTCATTCTCTACAGTGAATTATCGAAAATCATCGAATGTGTATGTGAAGGATATGACTGCTGATTGACGTTCCGAACGCATTTGCTGTGCAGTTTTTTTTTCGGATATCGTAAGTGGAATTAAAATCGATTTCAACAAAAAGTACTCCAAACGTGTCAAATTATCATATGGGACGAATGTACAATGTCTCACAAGAAAGCATTGGAAGCGCTTGATCATACACTGCGAGATTTAAGAGGAAACACACGGATCTTCGGTGGCGCACTCATTTTATTGTCTGGTGATTTTCGACAAACACTGCCGGTTATACCACATTTAACACTCGCTGATGAACTTAATGAATGTCTCAAATCATCAGTTTTATGGCGTCATTTACAGAAATTGACTTTGAAAGCCAACATGCGTGTACAACTACAACTAGATGCATCGGCTGGAAATTTTGCAAAACAATTAATGGATATTGGAAATGGGCGGATGAAAATTGATGAATCTACGCAATGTATCACCTTGCCAGCAAACTTCTGTAAGATCACAGAAAGCAAAAAGTTTTCCAAAACACTGCACAGAGCTACAAAAATCATCAGTGGCTCAGTCCGCGTGCTATATTAGCGGTCAAAAACATCGATGTCAACCATCAACTTCACCATTCAGAATGGAATACCCGGCGAAACGACAACATATAAGTCCATCGATACTGTGGTGAATCTAGACGAAGTTGTCAACTATCCAACTGAATTCTTGAATTTGCTTGATTTGCCAGGCATGCAACCGTGCGTTCTTACATTGAAAATTAGCGTATGCAACGGAACCAGACTCTCAGTCAAGAAAATGATGAACAATGTTATCGACGCAACAATTTTGACTGGAAAATTCAAAGGTGAAGACGTACTGTTGCCACGTATCCCAATGATGCAGACAGATATGAAATTCGGATTCAAACGTTTGCAGTTCCCGGTACGACTCGCTTTCGCAATGACTATCAACAAAGCACAAGGACAATCGTTGCAAGTGTGTGGATTAAATTTGGAGGTTAAGTGTATTAACATTAACCTTATCTGAACTATTTAACTAAGAATTTATTCAAATGCCATTAAAAGACAAAATTAATAATAAAAATAATGGTATAAACTATATTAGCGTAGTGATTAAAAAATAAATAACAGTGTTTAAAAAAATAATAAACTATTAATAAACTAACATGTGGTATCATCATGGAATCACAATAATGAAGTGGACAAGTCATAACTACAGAACACAAGTCGGAAGAAGGATGAGTAGAGGAAAATTAATGAGAAGGATATAAGACAATCAAGGGATGATATCATAGTATGTAGTACCATGATAATTTTTTTATTCGTGAATTTATTTAGAAATAAGAAAACATAAGTGTTTAATTTTGATTACATAGAAAAATATAAGGCCATAAATTAACGATGTAAATAGAAATAATGAGATGGTAAATAAATAGATTTCATAAGGAATGAATAATGTATGCATTCTATAGTAATAAAATTAAGTTTTTTTATTATTGAGTGTTGCATAAAAAAAAGTAAATGGGAAATTTGGATGGCAATTTTGAAAATAATGTTGAGGACGTATAATAATTAAAGTTTATAATTATAGAGGTTGTTAATGTTAATAATTTTTTAGTCTATAACTGAAATTGAGAAATAATTAAAATAGTTGTATAGATGTAAAGTGCAATTTGCATAAAGTTAACAAATTTAATTTGATGAGAATAATCAATTGCATTGTTATGGTTGTTAAAGGTTTCATTTTATACTTCAATATACAAATTATTTAAAAATGGTTATCCTTTATTTATTTTATTTGAGTCATAGTTCCTGCGGGGCATTGGTCCGGAAATCTTCTTAGGAAAATTTCCTAAAGAGAGTTAGGGTGAGGTTGTTATGGTTCAATTTACATCTTCTAAATTGTTTATCTCATTTGCTAAAACCCTGTATAGTATTTGTATTTGGTTAATATGATGTATGTTCAAATACCGTTGTTAATATTTTATTTCTATTTAGTTTCATTTAATGTAACTTTCGCATATTCAGTATGTACTAATTTATTCCAGGGCCAATATTGCATATATGTGGTTAAACACAGTTTATTTCAATAGTCTTTTATGAAAACCGCATAAGCGAATTTTATTATGCCGTAGAGCAAACATGATGCCATCCTTTATGTCTGACTCATTCTCGCCGCATCGATAGATGAGATGCAGGTGCGCGTAGTATTCTACGTGGTCTACGTGCGGATTAGGCTTTATTTCTCGAACCTTCTAGAATGCTTTTCTCCCGTATCCCCTCCCTTTTTCTTTGTTGTGCATTTTGGCGTTGACTCTGTATTTGATATTCATAACAGAATCAGACGTTCGTAAGGGCTGTCACTTGTTATCCATGTAGGGGCTCCTCATTTCATTCATTCCCGGTCGCTGTGCCAATTCGGGAATAGTTAGCTATTAAGGCTTTATAAGAAAACTGTTTGCACTTACTAAGTTGTTCTTACACTATTTGACAGAAACAAATGTCCGTTTGACATATAAAATCGAATGATCTGTTTACGTTTATTGTTGGTGTTGACATAATGTATCAAACTTCAGCAATAATACACCTGCTGAGGTGGGTTCAGCTTAACGATAGTTACATACTGTGTTTAATGTATATAGTCGTAATTTTATTATACTATTAAATTTAATAAAACCAGAAACATTAAAAAGCATTTTCAGTTTGATATACTAAGGATATGATATCTTGTGAGGTAAAAAATATTGCTGTGCCAATTTGAGTACAATGGCTAAATACGGATTAAAATTATATACAAATTTTTTTAAATTTCTTCGGCGTTTCGCATTTACATATGTATGTTATTCGGACAAATATGACAACGCACAATCATCTGCCACTGTAGCGCCATCTATTTGTCACTTGTTATAATGCTACACTTGCGAATACTTGCTACGTAGATAGGGAAATCCCTTATTTTATTTTACATTCGGTATTTGTAAGAACTTAAATTTAGTTGCTTTATGACATTAGAGTTGTTAACATGCGAAAAAGCTTATAAAAATGAGCAGGCATTTTAGCGCTAGTAATCACTTCCGCGGCTTAGAGGAAGCTGTAAATACAATATTTGAGAATAGTGAAGGTGGATTGAATTATGATTTAGTCATAATTCCACCCGAACCTAGTGTTGTTACCGACGAAGAGGAGTTTGAAGATAATAGAGCTTCATCAATTTTGCCAATGACATTCCCGGAAACATCGAAATGTTTGTATATAATGGTGGTACCTTGCCAGATTCCGAAAATTCCAGTGATGATGAGCCGTTGTCTGCCGAACAGCCTGGTACTACACCAAATGCATCTGCATTGAATGTTCCATCTTGGGGAATGTCTTCTTCAAATTACTCTAAAACATATACGGAAACTAGCGGCAGATTTGTTTGTGAAACTCGGATGAAAGAAGCATTGAAAAACTTGACACCTGTTCAAATATTTGAAATGTTTTTCGATGAAGAAGTTTATAAAATAATAATTGATTTTGGTCAGTTATACGCTAATCAAAATAATGTACACAACTGATTTTATCTGGTTACCACAAACTACCAAGGAAAGATATGTACTGGTCTACAGATGAAGATATCAGAGTAGAAGTAGTATCAAATGCTATGTGTAGGAATAGATTTAAGGAAATAAAGCGAAATTTACACCTTGTAGACAATTACGAAGCTGCAAAAACTATCGATAAAATGTTCAAAGTACGCCACCTTGCTGACATTCTGATCAGAAATTTTAACCAATTTCATGAAAACATTTCTATAGACAAGTCCATGGTTAAATATTACGGACGTCACTCTGCAAAACAGTTCATACGAGGCAAACCTGTTCGCTTTGGCTACAAAAACTGGGTTGCAGCAAATTCATCTGGGTATTGTTATTGCTTTGATATTTATTGTGGTAAATCAACTACTTCTGTTGGTGAGCCTTTGGGTACTAGAGTTGTGAAATTGCTGCTACAAAAAGTTTATTCACTCACATGGTTGATATGGCCATATCAAATGCGTGGCGCTTACATGGATATTTCTCAGAAAATGCCATGGACCAATTACAATTTCGTCGAACAATAGCTAGGTTTTACCTGAAACAGTCTTTGAAAACCCACTCAGCTCGCCCTTCGTCGTCAAATATTGAAGGATTACAACTACGAGGGAGCGTTTTTATATTCGCGGAATGGGGGACAAGGGGTGGAAATAAAAAAACCAAATTATTTTTCTTTTTCAATATATTCACCTGCAAGACGGATACATTTTTCACATCTTTCAATTAATTTATTTATACCCTCATAAAAAAATGATTTCTCTTTATCTGCAAAATACGCCGAAACTGCCTCTTTGACTTCATCATCGGCAGTAAATTTTTTACTCCGCAGCTCTTTTTTCATTTTCGTAAACAGGTAATAATCACTCGGGGCCAGGTTTGGGCTCTAGGGTGGGTTATTCACAATTTCGAAGCCCACCTTATGCAGGGCAGCTAACGCAACGCGGCTCTTGTGGACGGGCGCGTTGTCGTGCAAAAGCAGAACACCTTTTGTCAATTTTCCCCGTCTTTTCTCTTTAATGGCTTCTTTTAGTCGCTCTAATATTGAAGCGTAATATTCTCCGGTTATAGAAACACCTTTATCTTTATAATCAATCAACAATATTCCTTCCGAGTCCCAAAATACCGTTGCCATGAGTTTCCCAGCTGATTGTGACACTTTAAATTTCTTGGGCGGTGCTGTGCCCTTTTTATGCCACTGCATGGAGTCTTGTTTGGACTCAGGTTCATAATGATGAACCCAAGTTTCGCCTCCAGTAACAATTCCACTCAATACACCATCCTTGACTTCATTACAGAGGTCCAAAAATGCACGCGAACACTCTACGCGCTGTTGTTTTTGCGGCGGCGTGAGCATTCTCGGCACCCATCTTGCGCTGACCTTAGACATGCCGAGATGATCGCGTAGGATTTTAAAAATTGTTGTATCGGATACTCCAACCATTTCTGCGAGTTGTTTCTTCTTTAGTCGAGCATCTTCGAGTGCAATTTGTTCAACTTTTTGGATAAGTGCTGGCGTGGTCACCTCAATGCTCCTGCCCGGCCTCGGGTCGTCTTCAAGGGATTCCCTTCCTTGTTTAAATAAACTATGCCACTTGCACACCGTGGTTTTTCCTGGACAAGAGTCGCCGTAAACCAATGACATCTCATTCATTATGGTCGCGACTGATTTTCCTTGCCTGGTAAGGAACTTTATAACGGCACGATATTCGATTTTTTCCATATTTCACTTTTCACTCCTGATTATGTTACTTGGTTGACGATAGCTCAAAGACTAACTGTCTAATAACAATGAAACTTCGTATTTATACTAATCATGAGTCGCTGCACAGGCCATTGTACCAATTTGGGTACACCCCTTTTAATAATAAATATAAAAAGAAATTTTCAAATTTATCCTTATGGTTTTTGTTTGGCCTTAAATGGGTTAAGTAATGCCTATATAAGGTAATATCCAAAGATATTCGGATGTGAGAGAAACATAAAATAGAGAAAAAGCGACGTCATCTTCGAATGTGATTCATACAGTACAACCCGTCCACTAACTACAGTTTTTTTCCCTTCCCTATCGTCTCTTTCATCTATGTATTGGACTTGGCCGACATCCGAGGTATCAATAGGGAGGAACGATGAGCAGGTCAGACCGATTTGTTATTCGGCGTATATTTCGTCACGTACTTAAGTGAAGAAACCCGTATATGTAATTATTTTATTTGTTATGTAAAGTACTGTTGCGTAACTTTATTATTGTATTGTAATAAGTATTTGCCGCCTGCTCATTTATCGTGTGTTATAATTATTATATTCTTTTTCCTTTTTTTGAGACACTTTGTGTTAGTCGAACCTAAACTGATATATTTTGTTTATTATTTCAATAACCGCTACATCATTACCTCTAAAGTTTTGTGTGTATCAACCAATTAAGAATCCGTGTTGGCGAAGCACTGTAATACAATTCGCGCCCAACGTGTATTGGTTGATATTAATTTTTGTATATACTGGAGGTGGTACCAAGAGCTATTTCAGTTCATAATTTTCTCGAGCGTGTCAATGGATTGTTGATCGCGCGTAATATTTCTGAACATGAATTGTTTGGGTCAGCCATTGATCTTTTTATGGGCAAGGCTTTGCTATGGTTTAAGTCAAATCGACAACGCTTTTCTGATTATAAATCTCTTTCTAATTTGTTAATTAAGCATTATGAACCACCCGATTATAAATCAAGACTATTCCAAGACATTTTATTTCGAACTCAAGGTACCACAGAAAATTTTTTGATTATTTTTCATGTTGTTGTCCATGTTTCGTCGCCATGGTGATGTATCTCAGCTACCGAGAGTTACGAGTTTGTCAGAACTAGAAGACGAATGTCGCAAACTAGAAAAACGGAAGTTCCGTGCTGACAATTACAAATCACCAAATCGAAAGCGCAATACTTATGTCGAACCTGATTTTGCTTTCATTGACTCGTCTATGGCAGAACGCTCAGTGAGGGAAGCGCCAATCAGCGTAGTCAAGAATAGCGCGCCTGTTACCTCTGATTCCACCGCCAAATGTTTCAATTGCGGTCAGCCTCGTCATCATTTTAAATCTTGCGAACTTAAAAAGAAACGTTTTTATTTCAAATGCGGCCACCTCGATTTTGCAGTGTATAATTGTCTAAAGTGCTCGGAAAACTGATCAGGGGATCGCTAGGTGGTCGAGCGAGTACTCCTGAGTCGTCAGACTCGACCGAGTTTCCAACTTCGAATAATTCTCTCGATTATGTAATGCCTCGTGTTTCCGATGATCAACGTCCTTATTTAGGAGGTTTCAATTTTAGGTTGTCCCATGAAGGTTTATTGGATTCTGGTGCTTCACGAACGTTAGTGAGTTCTCCAGGTTTTGATATTTTGAAGTTAGGCCATTCTATGAAGTAAGGTTGAATGTACGGTTGCAAACGATGAGAAGTGTATCAGCTCTGGGTATGTTACCACTCCTTTTCAATTAGAAGGAAAAAAAATCTGTTCCGATTGACGTATTAGTATTACCAGAGTTCTCTCATACGTTCATCTTAGGAGTAGACTTCTGGTCGGCCATGAACATTATTCCCGATTTGCGACAAAATATTTAGCATTTTAGCGAAATTGAACCTTCTATTAGCATACATAGTGTGTCACGTATTACCGCGCTTATCAAACATCAAACTCGTGTTCTCCAAGAATTGATCGAGCAAAATAAGGATTTATTAAGTGAGTCTTTGGGATGAACTTATATAGTGTCTCATGAAATTGAATTATTACCAAATATTCGACCCATCAAACAGCGATGCTATTCTGTGTCGCCTGTTAAACCAGAAAATGTTAAGTCAAGGTATCATTGAACCTTGTAACAGTCCTTAGCCTTCACCTGTGTATCTTGTATTCAAGAAAGACAATACTTATCGATTTTGTGTCGATTACTGAAAATTTAATTCTGTCACCTTCAAATCTACTATTTTAGATCAATTAAGAAACGTTATCCTCTATGGCGAGTGTAGAATGAGAAATTGCTTAAGTATATCGAACCCCGTTATTCCGATTTGGGCGATCTAAACATGGAATGGAAAGTGATTCCACCTAAAGAGAAACGTCTCGAACTAATACAATCCTGTCACGATGACCCTACCTGTGATCACCCTGGCATCACTAAGACCATTGAACGTGTAGTTTTGAAGTATCACTGGCCTAAGATGTTCTGCGACACTGCCAAACACGTTCGTCGTTGTGACACTTGTCTTAGCACTAAACCTGATAATAAACCACCTTCAGGACATTTGCTCAGTAGAGCTACCATCGCGACTAGACCACGGCAGATTGTGTGTGCTGACCTTATGGGACCTCTACCCCGTTCTAAACGAGGCTGTGCGTATTCTTGCTGTCTGTGATGTTTTTGGTAAAACCGCACCCTTGTTTCTCAATTAAGTGAAGACCATGTAATATTCCTGTTTGGTGCACCCATTAATTGTTGACAATGGTGTGCAGTTTAAGAGTAATCAATTACGTAATATGATCAAGAATTATGGTATCGAAATTTCTTTCACTGCCAATTATCATCCACAAACAAATCCTACTCAACGAGTTAATCGTACGATTGTAATCATGCTAACTGCTTATGTCAAGGACAATCATCGATCTTGGGATGAATATCTCTCCCGAATAGCTTTCGCCATCCGTTCAGTTGAATATGGAGTTACCAAACTGACCTCAAATTTTGTTAATTTTGGCAGCGAAATTTCACTAAAGGGCAATGATATATAGACAATCGAAAATTAGCCTTTGATCGACTGTATAAAGATGTACAAGATGAGATTCGAAAAGCGCAAGTGCACTAATACAATTACGACAGCAGCAGCAGCACAACTAGCTGCAAAGACATTTAAAACGCTAGAATTACTCAACCTTCCCTCTTGCTATGTACTGGCTTGCCTGCGGTATACACGTGCATCCTAAAATTTCCACACGAATACCAATTAGCATCTCTATGAAACTCGTGGTTGTAAAAATCTGATAGTCCCATACCATCGTATACGTAGATCACAAACAAGATCGCTGAGGAAGTAAGGAATTTGGGAAATACAAAATTTAAAACAACAGTTATCAAGTTCCTAAAAAGTAATGTAAATTATACGCCCCAGGAGTTTTATATCGGGTGTATGTTAATGTCCGAGACCCACGTGACCAGCGATATAGGTATTTACTTGTACCACTATTGGCGCTACTGAAAAACAATTAGTTACTGTATATTCTTTTGACAGGTCGAAGTTACGAATTGTTACGAATTTCTAAGTTACCATTACCTTTTTATTATTACTTTATCTGTTTTTTATTGGGTAAGTTAAACGCTATTAATTGAGATTTTTGTGGTTACGTTGCTTTTTCACATTTTAGAGTTATTAAGATATTTACAATGCCTTTTACACAGGAACAAGATGCCTTTATTGTAATGGCACATTTTCGCAGTGGAACGCGCAATGCAGACGGAATATGGACGTATAGTTTACAATCATGCATAGATCAATTTATGGAAGCATATCCAGAAGTTGACATTAATTATGATGTTTTTAAAAATCATAAATGCATACTTGTAAACCGATTCCAGAATAAACATTGCATTTGCAGAGGAAAATCAACAGGTAGACCCACAGTTTTGACTCAACCAGTTGTTGATGATATTCGCAATCGAATGGATGTAAGCCCTAATAAATCACTACGGAAACTATCGGCACAAACAGGTAATAAATTATATCAGCCCGTGAATTTATTGTAGTGACATTTATCAAAACTTTTCAGGGTTCAGTATTGCAACATGTTCAAAAGCATTAAAAAAAGAACTGCACATGCACCCATATAAAGTAACTGTTGTCCAACAACTTTTACCTGCTGATTTCGAAAAACGCATTAATTACTGCCAATGGTTCAATGAACATTTAAATAACAATGATTTGTTAGACTTAACCTTCTTTACGGATGAAGCTTATTTCCATCTATCAGGTTATGTAAATAGCCAAAATTATAGAACCTGGGCTACTGAAAAACCTGAAGCATTTGTTGAAACTAGTTTACATCCAATCAAAATTGGAGTTTGGATAGCAATATCACGACGTCGTATTATTGGACCTATATTTTTTAATGAAACCATAACTGCTGCAAGATACCGACAAAATATTTTGGAAGAATTTATTGAATCCTTGCATGACGATGAAATAACTTTAGGATATTTCCAGCAAGATAGTGCTACAGCCCATACTGCACGAGCTACTCTTGAGTATCTGCAGCAGTTTTATGGAGATCGTATCATAAGCCATGGATTGTGGGCTCCTCGATCCCCAGACTTAACACCGCCTGACTTTTATTTATTTGGACGGATGAAGAACAACATATTCAAAAATCGCATACATGATTTGGATCACTTACGAGATGCAATTCGATATGAAATCGAAAGCATAACTCCTGCAGAACTTGAAAACGTTTTCGAAAATATGAAACGTAGAGTTAATTTATGTTTGGAAAATAATGGGGGCCATTTTCAACATTTATTGTAAAATAAAAAGTTATTGTGAAATAAAGAGTTATACATTACTTTAATCTGTATTTATTGTAGTAAACAGTTTTTGAAACATTATAACAACAATATGTACGAAATTACATTACTTGTCAAAGTGACAATTTAAGGTTAAGTTAGCGGAATCGTAGATATAAACTATGGTGTCCAACTGTAGAAAAATACATGAGGTCACGTGGGTCTCGGACATTAACATACACATAGTACTATAGATCGCAAGGATTTTCAACACCTGATCTGAGTTTTTTGCTGTATGTTTTTTGTTTTTTTTTGTTTGTCAATCAAGTGCGTTGTCGTGTAATTTTTTATAAAAGTGTACGTACATGAATGTATATTTTTATATCTTTAATATTGTTCTATATTTTCAATTCTATTTTATTGACAATTCCAAATTTATTGTACAACTCTACCTGTATAATCTTTTTGGATAATAAATGAATCTGAATCAGGTTTGGAAACGAAATTATGTATTGTCGGACGCTTAAAAGCATTTTGCTACTGAGTTAGCTCCAAAATACGCCGGGTCTTATACTGTCACTAAGATTTTATCACCTTGAACTTACGAACCTACTGACAAAAATGGTAAAACATCTACTTGACATATAAGGATTTAAAAGCTCACCCATTCGAGTAAGTAAATCATCGCCTGTAGTAACGGCTGTAAGAATACTCTTACCGGATAATCTCCGTATCGTAAAAGGTGACTAATCAGATTCGGCTATTTTTACCTTACACCTTCCTATGGATTCCTAAATCATCACATGTAGCGAAGGCCGAAAGAATACTCCTACCGGATAATCTCCGTGTCGCAAAAGGCGACTAATCAGACTCTACTATTTCCAAACCTTACACCTTCCTATGGATTCCGAAATCATCGCCTGTAGCGAGGGCCAAAAGAATACTCCTACCTTATAATCCCCGTGTTGTAAAAGGCGACTAATCAGAATCGGCTACTTCTACTCCTTAGATTTTTCCTGTGGATGCTTATATTATAGCCAGTAGATAGACTAGTTATATATTTAGAATTACTCATGGTTTTGTAAATTTAACATATTCAAGTAACCGTTATCCATATGTGTATTCATTAACTAGATAAAGTATTTGCATGTTTATATTATGGAATATCGCCGAATTAAACTATTGATAGACTAAAGAGTAAATCAATACAAATAGTGATAAACGTGAAAACTTGTAAATATGTCAAATACAGTGAAACCCGTTTATTGAAAACCCTCTTAATAGAATATATCGGTTAAAGGAATTAAAATCTCAAGAACAAAATCATTTCCCTTTAAGTATTAACAGAATTATTCGGTTATAAGATTATCTTTTAATAGAATATATTGGGTAATGGAATGGCTTTTCTAAGAACATTAATGCGATATTGTCTTCATAAAAGAATAAATTTCTCTAACTGCTTAACTAAAGGTGGATGTAAACCAAAAGTTACTATGAATGTTTACTTTTAGAAAGCTATTATGTACATAATTACAGATAGTCTTCGGATAATTACGTACTGCAATAAAATCTACCTAAGTGATTTTAAACAGTATTTAGATAATGGTTAATTCTGTGCGAATTACGTACATATAATAAAAAAATTTTTGGAGGTTTTGAAAGCAGGTAATTTCTATATTTCTGGTCAGTTTGTTATTTGGCATTGCAATCGCAAGTGAGTGAAAAATAGCCTCTTCGACAAACTTGAAAAGAAAGACCTTGCTCTGAAGGAAAAAGTAAAATTGCTTGAGTTTTTAGAAGAAACAACTTGCAGTCAGTCGAATGTTGCCAAAAAATTTGGTGTGTCTCAAGCACAAGTGAGTAAATTGTTAAAAAGTACAGTATTTTAAGAGACTGGCGTGATAATTTTAAATCTACTCAAAAACGAAGACGCAACGGGAAGAATGCTGACGTAGAAAATGCTTTAAATAATTGGAAAAAATGGAAGAAAGAGCGCGTAAAGTTCCACTCAGCGGACCCATTTTGAAGGAAAAAGTTGAACAGATTGCACAAATCTGGGTAGTGTAAATTTTCAAGCAACAAATGGGTGGTTTACCAGAAGGCAAAATCGTTCCCAAATTTCTTTCAAAAAAATTGTAGGTGAAGCAAGTGACGCAGATGTAGTTGCTGCAAATACGTGGATAAGTGAGGTTTTACCGTCTTTATTAAAAGATTATAAGCCAGACTGCATTTATAACTGCGATGAAACCGCTTTATTTCCCATAAAAAAGTGATGTGTTCCTAACGTCAAAGAGACACTGTTTTGACATTAGATTTTAAAACAAACTAATATGTCAATCTATCCTGTCGCACTTCACAACACGGAAAAAAGTATTACGATATTGATTTACGATATCTATGAGCGCATCCTTCTATCTTTTTGAGTGACGATTACCGCTAGGTGCGCGAGAACTTTCTTTACCTTGGTGATCCTTTGTGATAGTGACATTCCAAGTAATGTGCTCTTTTTTTGTTCATGTTTTGTGATAGTGACACGATGCCGAGGACAAGTAACAGGTAAATAAATTGAACAAGATTAAATAATATTTTTAAATTCAATTCATCTAAGTAACAAATTAAACATTTATCATTTTTGATTGCAGGTGCTGAAACCAACAAAAAAGTTAGTGCTATGAATTTATATTCATACAGACTCATGATCCGTCAAAGTGAAGTAAATCATATTTTGATGTGTCAACGACTTTTTCATCAGTTTGCAGTTGACATGTATGTCAAAATTGAGACTGAACGATTGACATACATCCGTTTGAACCAACGACAACTACGATTAGAGAAATACATTCATCTCCGCGATGCCATAAATGCCGATGGCAATGTGAATAATGTGGGAAGAATGACAATTTTGCCAGCTACCTATATAGGAAGCCCACGCCACATGCATGAATATGCTCAGGATGCTATGTCATATGTTAGGCATTATGACCGCCCAGACTTATTTGTTACATTCACATGTAACCAAAAATGGTCCGAAATCAAGAGGGAATTGCTACATATCAAAACACCAGTTGATAGACATGACATAACTGCCAGAGTTTTTAAACAAAAATTAAAATCTCTCATAAATTTCTTAATAAAGCATTGTGTGCATGGCCGAGTCCGTTGTTGGATGTACTCTATAGAATGGCTAAAGCGTGGATTGCCACATGCGCACATTTTAGTCTGGTTAGTGGACAAAATAAGGCCAGATGAGATTGATTCCATAATTTCAGCTGAAATTCCAGATGAAACAGTTGACCCAAAATTGCATGTAGTGTTACCAAACACATGATACATGGACCTCGCGAACTTTTCAACTACAATTCACACTGTATGGTCGACGGCAAGTTTTCCAAGCGATACCCAAGAGACCTGCTTCCTGAAACCATAACGGGAAATGATGGATACCCATTGTATCGTCGGCGATCAGTTGCGGAGAATGGGCGATCGGTAGTTGTGAAGGTAAGAGGACAAAATGTTGATGTAGACAATTGTTGGATTATGCCATACTCGCCAATGTTAATGTAACTCTGTGAAGTCGATAAAGTAGTACATATGTAAATATGTTAACAAAGGTAACGATATGGCTGTCTTCGCTTTAATGAATGCAAATGATGAAATATCATAGTACCAGATGGGTCGCTATGTAAGTAGCAACGAAGCAATTTGGCGTATCTTTTCATTTGCGATACATGAAAGACACCCTACAGTAGTCCATTTGGCAGTCCATTTAGAAAATGGTCAACGAGTTTATTTTAATGAATCGAACGCGGCAGACAGAGCGCCACGCCCACCGTCGACAACATTAACAAGTTTCTTCACAGTCTGTCAAATTGATGATTTTGCTCGCACTTTGCTGTATGCTGACATGGACTCTCTATCGAGAACTCGTAGCGTGCGGACGTACTTAGCGGTGCTCTTGCAGTGGCGATTCTATTTGCTTGTGTTTGGCAATTTCGAGTGTGTAGTGTTAATTGAATAACCTTGGTTATTTAATTAACATTAAATTGCAGTGAATTAAATAAATTAAAACCATTTTCGCGGATAAATAAAAGTGACCTAAACGATAATAGAGTAATCGTAGGGTTAGACGGTAACAGTAAGAGTAGGTTGTGGAATAGTCCGACCGAAGACTATCGGGGTCGCGAATTTGAACGTTTTTTTAGAAAATCAGTCGTTAACGTTGTTAAATAATAACGATGAGCCCACATTTGTGGGGAATCGAGGCACTAGTTTTGTAGACTTTACCGTCGCGAACGAGAACGCGTATAGAGTGGTAAGTGACTGGCACCTTACCGATGAGGTACTGTTGACAGATCACAAGTTGATTGAATTCTCGATACGTAACGATCAGGTTAGGCGTGAACAAATAGTTAGAAGGGGTTTTTGTTCGAAAAAAGCCGATTGGCAGAAATTTAGAGATGCGTTCATCAGGGAAACGGGAAACGTGGTACCGGATTTAATCAACACCGAGAATCGCGAAGAAGTAGAGACAATCGCGAGTAGAGTAAACGACGCGATAGTTAGTGCGTGCGAGGAATCAATGCCGCGACAACGGGAGTTCAGGGGCTCGGTTCCTTGGTGGACGCCGCAACTCACGTCCACAAGGAAAGAAGTTAACCATATGCGACGCCGGTATCAGAGGTGCAGGGACGCGAACGAACGTCGCGAACGCGAAATCGCGTACAGGGCGAAATGCGCGGAATATAAAAATTTGATTAAGTCAATCGAGAAATGGCGGGAATTTTGCTCGACATCGGGAGGGAAGGACCCCTGGGGACTCGCGTATAGGGTTGTCAGGAGTAAAAAGCCGAGCGCCGGCGCAAGCACGACTTTGAAACGCGAAGACCGGAGTTTCACGCAAAACGTGATAAAAACCGCGGAACTTCTTCTGGAAACTTTCTTTCCAGAAGACGACGTTAATGCGGACGAGGAAATCCACACGGGCATTAGAAATTTAGCAACGGCAGACGCAGGGACGCGAAACGATGTGCCCTTCGCGACATGCGAAGTATACGCCGCTTTTAATTCGATGAGCGCGAAGAAAGCACCGGGCGCGGACGGGACTACAGCGGGCATCGTGAGTAGGGCGTACGAGGCAAAGCCGGAGATTTTTGGGAGACTGTTCAATAAATATTTAGAATTGGCAGTTTTTCCTGAATGTTGGAAAAAGCAGCTGGTCAGGGTCATACCGAAAACGGGCAAATCGGACTTGAGTGATGTTAAAAGCTACAGGCCGATTATCTGTTGCCGGTTGTGGGGAAAGCGCCTCTTAATAAATCGCATCGAGTACCACGTGTACTCGAACGGGTTGATGAACGTGAACCAATTCGGCTTCAAAAAGGGCACATCAACGGTCGACGCCATAGAAACGGTGATCGATTTTGTGCGAAACGGGAAAACGGACGGACATTATAGCGCGGCTATAATGTTAGATATCAGTGGGGCTTTCGATCACGCGTGGTGGCCTCAAATCGTGAATCAGCTGCGATCGAAAAATTGTCTGCGGAATTTATTAGGGATGGCGGAGGCGTACTTCTCGAATAGGGAGGCTTTTATAGAGGAACCGGGAGTAACAATCACAAAAATGACACCTAGAGAATTTAGTTTATTTGTGGATAGGGCTGTTTCTGTATCCTTACCTCGGTATTTTCAAGCCCTTGATTGATAGAACTAATGATCTTTTCGTACTATAAAAGTTGTACGCCTTTTTTAATTCATTTTGCATTTGTTACAAAATGAGAACGAAGGCGGCGATGAGGAGGCGGTGCCGCTCGCGCCCATTGTTCACAACGCGAGTATTTCACAAAAGTAAGAATTTGGATCCATGCTTTCAAAAAAAAAGAGAGATGAATGAGACCCTTAGAATTTGATTTATCTGAGAATAGGGCTACTTCTGTGCCTCTACCTCGTTATTTTCAACGCTTTTTATTGATAGTTTGTTGATTTAAATCTTTTTAGGCGACGTATACATATGTCCTTCATTTGAACTATCTGGTAGCGTACTCTGACATAGAGCTTTCTACTAGTTTTTTTGAGTTTTATTTCATCTTGCACGGATGGAGCTAATAGATTTCTTTGCCTTATAAAATGTGGTAAATGACAGGATGTATTATCTATTGTCGTTAACATTTTATTCTGAAAACTTTATACTTAAATTTCTGGTGATACTACTTAACTCGGTACCATATATGCACATAGGGTTCAATATTTCTTTGCATGCAAATAATTCTTTCCCAGTTGTTAGAGTAGACGATCTGGCTGATAGCCAGTATAGTTGTTTAAATTTTAACCATAATTCTGCTGTCTTTCCATGAAAATATATTTTTTCGTGGTCATGCATGCCTAGATATTTTACATTTGCAATCTGTGCTAATTAAAGATCATCTATGTGACTGGGTGACTGACTGCTGCCTTTGTTTTTGTGAAAGTGATGCGAAAAGATTTTGTTGCGTTAGCTCTCATTCTCCGTTTACCCAACCAGCTTGGAATTTTATCTACGTTTTGTCGTAAATTTTTCGTAGCAGTGACGTGGCCGCTAGTGTTGTGGATTTCCTTGCGGTATGGCTTCGTATTGCCTACACATTTCTCTGTGTTCTTTAGAGCCTAATGAATCAATATATGGAATCGAAACTGATTGCAGTACTATATTGAATCTAGTTCATCGTTCCGCTAAGTGTTAGCAAGGTTACCCAATTTAATATTGTTTGAATTAACCGCGCAGAAAATAGCTAGAGTAAGAGAGACTATGTTGACAAGCGTGAGTAGCTTAAGAGCGTTGTAAAGTAATGTCACGTTGTTAAATTATTTTAAAATATGCGTTTTACTAATCAGTTTTAATATGTGTGTGTCCTTGATTAATATACCATTAATATACCATAATATTTTGGCACATTTTAAACGGAGTGTTCCATTTGTCATTGACTATTCTGAAAGCGCATGCAATTGCACGTGTCACACTTCCCTATATCAAATGAAATATTGTAAGTGCACCTAATGTCATTAATTTAATTTTGTGATTGTATATAGCCCTTCTAATAACAACTTACGATATACAAGACTACTTTATTCTAATAATTCCATTCCTAGTTTCAGAGATTCGAGGAGCGCGACGATGGCAGACGTGCGAACCCTTTTACGCAAGAGGAGATGTCTGCTATTGTCAGCGAAATACGGACACGCAATACGATGCGTGACAAGATTTCTACCTCCATCCTGCTCGTGTCTCTCAAAATGAGGATGGAATGATTAGAATAAAGAATCTTTACATACCATACTTTAGAATAATTTCGTAATCATTAAAGAATACTATTCTTTCTGATGTTTACAGAAGCAGAAGAAGTGAGGACCGCTGCTCCCTATGCCTAGGGGACGAGCAACTCCGATGAGTCGTCGTTTAACTACTTATTAGAGTTGCTGAGCAGCTGGGAGCCCAGTGCCCATGAGGAGACCAACCAGTAATATGGAGCAAGGTTAGTGTGTTAGTGACTTTAGTAACGTAAGCTTAAAATAATAACTGTTAGTAAGTAAGTTTACTTCAACGTGCTTGCATTTGCGAGAATTTTTTTCTTCTTCTTGGAGCTCCTAGTTTCAGAGACTCGGGAAGCGCGAGGATGGCAGACGTGCGAACCCTTTTACGCAAGAGGAGAGGTCTGCTATTGTCCGCGAAATACGGACACGCAATGCGCACACACTATGGCGCGTAAACGCTTTCTGGAAGCGTATCGAGCATTTGTTTCCACGGCGCACGTGGCAATCATTACGCGAGCAATTTCGAAGGAGGATAGTGTATGAACTTGAAGACCCAGTATACAATCTAGACCAAGACAAGATAGATTCGATTCGTAGTTGATAAAGGTAATTAGTTCTTCTATAAAAATTAGCGATGTATTAAAAGTACGAGATAAATGCCAGAAACTGTGTGCGCACGTGGTGTTGAAGTATGCAATTTTTAAACCAATGCCGAGCCAGCAATTCTTTATCGAGTTCGTAAGTTGCTTCGTGCAGATTGTATATTATTCTTTTAATGCACATGTAATTCAGCGAACGATGCGTGACAAGGTTTCCACGTCCATCCTGCTCGTGTCTCTCAAAATGAGGATGGAATGATTAGAGTGAAGAATCTTTATATACCGTACTTTGGAATAATTTCGTAATCATTTAAGAATACTATTCTTTCTGATGTTTACAGACGTAGAAGAAGCGAGAGCCGCTACTCCCTATGCCTAAGGGACGAGCAACTCCGATGAGTCGTCGTTTAACTACTTATCAGAGTTGCTGAGCAGCTGGGAGCTCAGTGCCCAAGAGGAGGCCAACCATTAATATGGAACAAGGTTAGTGTGTTAGTGACTTTAGTAACGTAAGCTTAAAATAATAACTCTTAGTAAGTTTTCTTCGACGTGCTTGCATTTTCGGGAATTTTTTTCTTGTTGTTTCTTGGAATTCCTAGTTTCAGAGATTCGGGAAGCGCGACGATGGCAGACGTGCGAACCCTTTTACGCAAGAGGAGAGGTCTGCTATTGTCCGCGAAATACGGACACGCAATGCGCACACACCATGGCGCGTAAACGCTTTCTGGAAGCGTATCGAGCATTTGTTTCCACGGCACACGTGGCAATCATTACGCGAGCAACTTCGAAGGAGGATAGTGCATGAACTTGAAGACCCAGTATACAATCTAGACCAAGACGAGTTAGATTCGATTCGTAGTTGATAAAGTTAGTTAGTTCTTCTATAAAAATTAACGATGTATTAAAAGTACGAGACAAATGCCAGAAACTGTGTGCGCACGTGATGTTGAAGTATGCAATTTTTAAACCAATGCGGAGCCAGCAATTCTTTATCGAGTTCGTAAGTTGCTTCGTGCAGATTGTATATTATTTTTTTAATGCACATGTAATTCAGCGAACGATGCGTGACAAGGTTTCTACGTTCATCCTGCTCCTGTCTCTCAAAATGAGGATGGAATGGTTAGAATAAAGAATCTTTACATACCATACTTTAGAATAATTTCGTAATCATTTAAGAATACTATTCTTTCTGATGTTTACAGACGCAGAAGAAGCGAGGGCCGCTGCTCCCTATGCCTAGGGGCGAGCAACTCCGATGAGTCGCTGTTTAACTACTTATCAGAGTTGCTGAGCAGCTGGGAGCCCAGTGCCCAAGAGGAGGCCAACCATTAATATGGAACAAGGGTAGTGTGTTAGTGACTTTAGTAACGCAAGCTTAAAATAATAACTGTTAGTAAGTTTTCTTCGACGTGCTTGCATTTTCGGGAATTTTTTTCTTCTTTTCTCTTGGAATTTATAGTCTCCGAGATTCGGAAAGCGCGACGATGGCAGACGTGTGAACCCTTCTACGCAAGAGGAGAGGTCTGCTATTGTCCGCGAAATACGGACATGCAATGCACACACACTATGGCGCGTATCGTAGTTGATAAAGGTAATTAGTTCTTCTATAAAAATTAGCGATGTATTAAAAGTACGAGACAAATGCCAGAAACTGTGTGCGCACGTGGTGTTGAATTATGCAATTTTTAAACCAATGCCGAGCCAGCAATTCTTCATCGAGTTCGTAAGTTGCTTCGTGCAGATTGCATATTATATTTTTAATACACATGTAACTCAGCGAACGATGCGTGTCAAGGTTTCTACGTCCATCCTGCTCGTGTCTCTCAAAATGAGGATGGAATGATTAGAATAAAGAATCTTTATATACCATACTTTAGAATAATTTCTAAATGGCGCGTAAACGCATTCTAGGAGCGTATGGAGCATTTGTTTCCACGGCACACGTGGCAATCATTACGCGAACAATTTCGAAGGAAGATAGTGTATGAACTTGAAGACCCAATATACAATCTAGACCAAGACGAGATAGATTCGATTCGTATGATAAAGGTAATTCTTCTATAAAAATTAACGATGTATTAAAAGTAGGATTTATTTTAATTATTATTATTTATGTTCAGGAAACAAATGCCAGAAACTGTGTGCGCATGTGGTGTTGAATTATGCAATTTCTCAATCAATTGCTGAGCCAGCAATTCTTTATCGAGTTCGTAAGTTGCTTCGTGCAGATTGTATATTTTTTTTAATACACATGTAATTTAGCGAACAATGCGTAACAAGGTTTCCACGCCCATCCTGCTAGTGTCTCTCAAAATGAGGATGTAATGATTAGAATAAAGAATCTTTATATACCATACATACATATCGACATACAAGCTGAACATTACTTACTTCTGTCTTTGGGGGTGCTTATTAAGTTTCACTCATGTAAGTGGTTATATATGTTGTTGTTATATATGGTTATTCCAACTATAGTGGAATTAAATAAGCAGCGCATCTACGTCATCAGTGACGTATAGATGACGTTTCATTACCATTATTATAAAGTGAATTAACTACAAATAAAAATATATCCTTTATGTTGCTAAATATTTTTAAGCAACAATGAATTTTATATCGTGTATGTTGGCATGGAAATCCAGTGTTGACAGATCGCGATATAAATTGCAAATTCTCATTGTGCTGTGTTTACGTTTGTCGATAACTCATTATTTTTATTTGTTTGGCTTGCTATTAGATTTTGTCAGTTCTTTTCAGAAGTACTTTGCATTAAAAAATGCCCACTGCTTTTTGTAAGCAAAGTAAATTGCTGAATACAGCAGCTCTTACACTCCGCGCAACATGAATAGGACCAACTGCATATATGACATTTGTAGTTGGTATAAACATGGTAGCGCGCTGGAATTGTTATTTTCGAAAATAAGAGGGTTGATAAAAAGATGTATGTAGGTACCAAATATAATTTTTGTAAAAGTCAGTGCAAATGTACGTTACTAATGACAATAAGTAGAGTAATTAAACGCCACTTGAATACGACCAATCTACAAAATAAAAGATTCGTTTGCAATAACAAAATACTTTATTGTTCAATAATGAGTACTTTTGCCATTATTTCTTATAACCTCAAATAGTCGGGATGGAATGGAATTATACAGGGTTCTCAAGTAGTCAACGGGAAGTTCCGCCCAACTTCGTTTCAGCGCCTGCTCTAGTTCGTCAGCGCAACTGAATTGGGTAGCATTGGAGTACAATTTACGCGACAACCATCCCCAAACATTTTCTATGATGTTCAGGTCGGGGAGAGCGATGGCCAATCGAGAACCTCCATGCCTTGTTCTTGAAACCAGCGTCGAACAATGCGCGCGGTGTGAATACTGGCATTATCCTGTTGGAAAATAAATGGCCCACCTGCCATAACGTTGGAAAATTTGTCTTTCACCTGTTGCAGCAGCTGGACGTACTTTTCCGAATTCTGTCTGCCCTTCACTATTACTAAATCAACAGGTCCGTTATAGGAAACAGCTCCCCATACCATGACTGAACCAACATCGGCTCGCCTTCGTGACTGAATCACTTCATCTTTACGTAAATCGTGGAAATAATAAGAAAACCCATCCGGGCCATCTAAATTAAACTTCTTCTCGTCACTGAAAATAACAGTTTGCCATTCTCTTGTCCACCCCATTTTTGCTTGAGCAAACTGAAGACGTGCAGTGCGCTGAAATTCCCTTAAAGGAGGCCGTCGTTTAATTTTCAAACGTTTTAAATGCGGACAGGTCTTCAGTAACTTCTGTACAGTTCTTACCGATGCATTCGTTCCAACGTTATTCGCGATTTGTCTTGCCGTTAATGCCGAATTCGATGCTTCGCGTAATATGGCTCGACGTTCTCTCTTAGTTGTAACGGATGTTGTTCGCCCTTTAAAACGTTTTCCATAATTCTCGGGATCCCTAATAAAATTGTTCACAACCTGGTGTGATCGACTTATTTTCTTTGCAGTAGCCCTTGAGGAATACCCTTCTTGATGGAACGCTTTAATTTTTCCAATTTCTTCCATACTTAAGCACTTCTGTCGTCCCATCGTTGCACAATACCCTTAATTACAGATGTTTGTTTATCCGGATACACGTTGTAACTCGACACTCATCCGGTAGCTTACTATTAAATACTGGTCGTATCCAACCGGCGCGGTGCATTTTATATGTATGTGGTACTTACGTCACCCAATGCATAACGTTAGGCACTATTGCGCAATAATGCGTATTATTTGCCATATCATACCATTACAAACTTGCATTGTATTTTTAGTAAATGAATTGTTTTTCAAACCACCGAAAGCTTGCAACAAGTCGGGTGGTCCTATTCATGTTGCGCGGAGTGTATATATTTTCAAGAGGAAAAAGCAAGAGGCCATCCATTGTTACCAGTAGACGTTGTTATTGAAGTATGTCAAATATACTTAGTACCAATAATTAAAAATATGTATGAATTTTTTATTGTAGCGTGTAGCAGCTGCCCTCAATGTTAGTGCCCGTTCCGTAAGCAACATTAAACAGGAGGATCAGGTTCACAACCCAAAACTAAATAAAACAAGACCAAAAGCCAGTGAGTAATGTTAGTCGAACTAATGAAACAGATATTCGAAATACAATTTAGATGATGTATCAAACTAAACAGCACGTGACATTGAAATCTATTCTGTGTAACCTAAAGGATAATAATATATTGAATGGTAGTTTATCTTCACTACGCACTGTACTAAGAAGCATTAGTTTTCGTTGGAAAAAGGACAGTCCTAGGTTAGGTTTAATGGAATTACCTATTGGGGCCCTGACACGATTTACATTTTTAGAAATGTATGTAAAAAATATGATATCTGAATTTTGGCAATTTGTTTACTTAGATGAAACACGGGTATATGAAAACGGCAGCATTTGTCGATCATGGCAAGACGGCACAAAAAATACTGTACGCTCCATAAAACCTGAAAGCACTCGATATATTGTATTAAATGCAGGTAATCGACAAGGATTTATTCCAGGTGCTTCTTTGATATTCTCATCAAAAACGACTACCATGGAGAAATGAACCAAACAAACTTTCTTTCGTGGTTCGAACATCAGCTGCTATGCAAATTAGAGGAACCATCTATGATTATACTTGACAATGCAAGTTATCATTCCACACTCCAACATAAAATACCAAACTCTTCTTGGAAGAAAGAAGACATCAAAAAGTGGCTAAATGAAAATAACAGTCAATTTGAAGAAAACTCGTATAAAAAACATCTAGTTCAATTAGTTGCTAGCAATAAGCCTCGAAAAACATATGTTGTTGACACAGTAGCAGCTAAATATGGTCATATAGTACTTCGATTACCACCATATCACTGTATTTTTAATCCAATCGAGAAGATATGGGGAATATCGAAACCTTACTACAATCAACACATAGGAAGAGATGGATATGACACGGAGAAATGTATGGCAATGTGGGAAGAAGCATTAGGAACAATAACCCCTGATATCTGGAAAAACACGATCGACCACACTGAGAAATTAATACAGGAATGGTGGGACAGAGAAGTTGGGTTTGAACATGGTGATGTTTCTGAACTTATTATTCAAGTTGGTGCGACCTCTGATGAAGATAGTAGTTACAATGATAGCGATTAATTTTGTATTTAGTTCATAAATTGTAACTCAATACTGATTGAAAAAAATATTTTCCTCTATGTTTAAGGTAGTTCTTTCAGTTTGTAATTATTATGTGAAATAAAATTACTTATTAACATCCCAATACTTGTAATTATGTATGTAGTAGCAATTATAATAAATAAATTATATATCTATGTAATGATTGTTTCTCTAAAAAAAAAAATACCAATTTATAAGTAATGCTTTTTAATACCTATGTTTTAGTTTAAGCCAAGCAATAATTTAAAATCATCTTTCGTGAATACATTTATCCGTTTTCACCGTAAGAAGTTCGTAAACAAATACTCCTTAACCCTAGAAAACTAAACCCCGCCTGTGGGGCGCAGCGAAGACGGTTTTTCCATATTTTATTGTGATTGTGTGCAATTAACAACACGTGCTTTTAAACCATAGCAGTAGTCCATTGTATGAGCTGGTGTGCGCACGCTTATTGAAAAAAAGTGTATTGTAACGAATATATACCAACTCGAGTTGCTTGAGAGGCGAGGTTTAGTATTACCGGTATTTTTGACTTTACGTTGTTTTCAATTTTTTTTTCGATATTAATTGAACTATTGGTAGTTTCCTTAATAAAATGAGATGTGTACTTCTGATTCACAAATAGAAAAATGGCTGGAAGAGCTGTCATTAATTGGAAGTGAAATCGAGGATAATTTAGAAGAGGATTTCGATTCAGACGATAGTCAAATTGGTCCAAATTTACAAATCGAATCTGAGGATGAAGTAGATAATGTAGTTGTACGTGACGAAGAGTTGCCTTTGGAGTCAGCAGTCTCAACTACGTATTCCCCACAAATAAATGATGAACCTAACGATTCATTTATAATTCAACCTTCCAAAACTACTGTAAGAGGCAGGAACAATTTTATTTGGTCTACTGAACCATCTTCAGCAAGAAGAAGCTCTTCTAGGACTCCAGCGAGAAATATTGTTCATATTATGCCGGGGTCAAAGAAAGAACTGAGAGATATCATAAAACCTATACAGTGTTTTGAAAAGTTTTTCACATCAGAGATGGTTGAAGAAATACTTCTTCGTACTAACGAAGATATGCAAGTTAAAGCAGCTAACTACAAAAACCAAGTACCACTACGTCAATAACTAGAATAGAAGAACTTCGTGCTCTCCTTGGAATTTTGGTTTTAAGTGGTGCACTGAAGAATAATCATTTGTCAACCAAAGAGCTTTTTGATCCTTTGCTTTGCGGATCTCAAAATATTGCTACAATGAGTAAAGAACGTTTCGGATTTCTTATCAATTGCCTTCATTTTGACGATCGAAGTACTCGAGAAGATAGAAAAAAAACGATAAATTTGCTCCGATTAGAAATATATGGGAAATTTTTATTCAGCAGTGCAGAGATAACTTCAAACCGGGATCATATGTGACAATAGATGAGCAGCTTTTAGCATTTCGAGGCCACTGTCCATTTAGAATGTATATACTGAACAAGCCAGCAAAGTACGGGATCAAGATTGTTTTAGTTTGCGACGTTAGGACTAAATATATGTTCGACGCCTCGCCATATCTGGGAAAGAATTGTAATATAGCAGCTGGCGAACCGCTAGGTTCTTATTACTGTAAACTTCTTACAAGAACTATACATGGAACAAACCGAAACCTAACTGCAGATAATTGTTTTACTTCTGTTGCATTAGCAGAAGAGCTATTAACAGATCCTTACAAACTTACTTCAATTGGAACAATTAAAGCGAACAAAAAAGAAATTCCAGACGAATTTAGACATAATACATCTCGTCTTGTTGGTACTTCCATGCTCGGCTTTCACGATAAATTAAGTCTTGTTAGCTATAAAGCAAAGCCCCATAAAACCGTTTTATTAATTTCAACCATGCACGATAAACCTACCGTTAATTCGGTATCAAAAAAACCAGTAATTATTGAATCATACAATGCAACAAAAGGTGCTGTTGACACTTATATCCAAATGTGCTGTCATTCCAGCTGCAGCTACAAGACCAGGCGTTGGCCATTATGTATGTTTTACGGTATGATAAATATGGCAGTATTGAATAGTTATATCTTCTACGTTTCCAACTGTGACCAAAAAAAGATAAAGCCAATGACCAGAAGGGATTTTATGAAGGATCTTAGTTATAATTTATGCAGCGAATGGCGCTCTTTAAGACTAGATGAAAGACCTTCTATGCGAAAAAGGGTTCGTGAGGCAATAAGTCACTCTACTCATACTTCTGAGGACCCGCAACAAAACTCAGATCCAGAAATAAAAAAAAGGCAAAAGATCAATGTGCAGTTATTGTCCACCATCCAAGAAGCGTATGACTGTTTATTATTGTGCAAAATGCAATAAAACGTACTGTATGGAACATCGATCCCCAAATTGTTACGTTTGTGATAAAGGAAAAAAAGGACTGAAAAAACTTTTATGCACAAAGCAACTTTTAAGGATACTGTTAAAACTTATTTATTTTTATGAAAAATAGTACAAATATCTATAAGAAAAATGTGAATTGATGCTTTTTGTTTTAAAATTAATATATATAATGATACTTTTCAAAAACCACCTCTGTGTAAAAAAAATACTTGAAGTGTCTGGATTGGTTTGCATTACATATGTATATGCTTCTAAAACCATCAAATGAAATATTTTTTGGTTTTTTATAATTAAACGTCTCAAATTAAATAAAAAAGTTTTTTTTTTATAAACAAAATTTGAAAAATATAACAAAAACTTTGCTTCTTTTTAAAGTAGCCTTATAGGCGAGCTTTAGTTTTAAGCGGCAAAAAAAAGGTTTAGTTTTCTAGGGTTAACCTAACATTCTAAATTCTAACCAAATATCGAATGGTAGCAGAACAAACAATTGACTTGGCAGTAATGCAGAAATATGTCGATGTAAAAATTATGACGTGCACGCACTCCTAAATTAATCTAAGTATATACGTATAGTTGGAGATAATTAGGTGTTTGCTTCAATATACATTTAGACAATAATACACCTGGAATATTTATTGTAAGGATTTTTTTAAATAATTTTTTTTGTTAAGAAAGGAAACCCTTTTTGTAATAGTTGTAGTAGATTCCCCTTTGTTTCAGCAATGGTAAATAGATTTCAGGGTAATGATACTGTGGCGCCTTTTTTATCTATATTCACAGTGATCACCCTGCTACTCTCCGAATTTTTTTTTAGCAAATTTTAGTAACCTGGAAGTCGAGCAACGAATTATTAAGGTAAGTATACGGGCGTTTGTTTATTGTACTATCACAGTGATTGTCTTTAATAAACCCACTTACATTGACATGTGTATACTAGGTATATCAAAATTTTAGGATTATCGTTACTCATATATGATAAGGCTGAGTCTGTTACATTGAGACTAATTCTGTGACATGGAATGCGATGACTTGTACAAGGTATTTCAAAATAATGCTCATGAATATTACGACTCAAGCAAATATCCACATCAAATATTTACATAATTTTATATTTTCTTTAATAAATTAATTTGAATGACGAAAAGATAAGAAAAAAAAAATGGAAAAAAGATATGAAATGGGATAGAGTCAAAAGTTCACTTCAAGAAATCCTATTCAAGCCAATCAATCATGTGGCTTACTAAAACAGTCCCTACCACGACGAGACGTATATAATAGCTTGTATGCACATACCATGCCGTTGAAAAAATTTGAAGCAGGTGTACACACCATTCGATATAACGAGATACCCAACGACATCGAGACCAATAGGAATGTATTAGAGAGGAGTTGAGTTGAGACGAGTTGCTGCCGAGCATACACTCCAATCTCATAGCTTAAGAATGCATTTCTGAAGATACGTTTGGCACTTGTTTACAATTTGCGTTAGCAATTATTGGAACAGGTTCGAAGATTTAAATGTAGTAATCTATATATATATATATATATATATATATATAAATGAGTGCTTGTCTGTATGTCCTTTATATAATCGTAAACTATGCATTTGATCATGTGATGATCTTTATCAAAGTTGTTGTCCATGAGCCCACGAAGGTTTCTAAGTAGGTACGACCAATTTTCGACAGATGGCGCCACTGCCATTCCAATTGGAAAATTCAAAGGTGAAGACGTGCTGTGGCCACGTATTCCAATGATCCCGACAGATATGCCATTCGAATTCAAACGTTTGCAGTCCCTCGTACGACTCGCTTTCGCAATGACTATCAACAAAGCACAAGGACAATCGTTGCAAGTGTGTGGATTAAATTTGGAGAATCCATGCTTCTCACATGGGCAGCTCTATGTGGCCTGCTCACGCGTCGGAAAACCTTCTGATTTATTCGTTTACGCACCAGATGGAAAAACAAGAAATATTGTGTATCCCACAGCATTTCAATAAATATCAAATTGAAACGAAACGCTGCAATGTCACAATTTTTTCAAAATGAACAAAATCAATAAAATGACTCAAAATGAATTGAATATTTGTGAAATGTCTTTCCTTCAAATTTACTTTAGTTGGTGGCGTACTATATAAAAATATAATGATGGTGTAGCGGGTTTTATGACCTTCCACATTATTTTTCTGACGCTATAACTCCAGGACAAACAATTATAACCGATAATTAAGATGAATTTATTTATGTTAAACTTGTTTAAAAAAACATTTGTTACTTATATTACTTTAAGAACACCCCAACGTCGTTGTAGTTAGTAAAGATACGTCAATATCTGATATTGGAAGGTTTACTTTTATATTCTAATAAGAATATTTTACACAAAATCTGTTTATCTACTATATAAAAATAAGATTTCCACGGTTTTGCATTCGTTGGAAAGGTCTCGGGCTCCGTGAGGTTTATAGCAAAGAAAATTCAGGAAAAATTTCAACAGAAAAGCGGGAAAATCATTTTTCACATACAGCGCCATCTCTGATACATAGCATGTACTACAAACCAATATTTTAAGTAGATGGCGCCGGTGCGTGATACATTGTTTGACAGCTACTCATTGTTCTCTGCTCAGTTAATTTCATGTGACAAACCGGTATTGTGTTCACTGTGAAATTGTGAAAAAAAAGTAAAAAAAATAAGTTATTCGTTTCCTAACATTTCAATTGGAAACCATCAAATCAATCACGTGTATTGTGCAAATTTTTATTCAATTTCAACAGCAGGCATTTGTCTTTAAGGTGGTAAGTTGAACTGTGTAAATTATGTGGATCGTGCATTTGAGGTTAAATTCACCACTCTGTCCATAGTCCAAAATGCCTAGAGGACGACGTGCGAACATCGGCCGCCGCACAAGACATGCAAGCCAGCAACAAGTGTATTCACAGAACTTAAGCGAAGAAAGACAAAATATAATAAGAGAAAATGCCCGATTGAGACAACGCGTGAGCACACGAAGATCATTGGCATCATACAATCGCTTGGCATTCCAATATGATCCCACTGCGAACTACAGTGATGATGAAAATTTAGATATTGGACCAATGACGACTATATGCCGATATTGCAATGCGTTAAAGTTCAAAAGAGAAACGGCTGGATTGTGCTGCGCAAGTGGAAAAGTCAAACTGGATCCATTACTTACACCACCACAGCCACTGAAACCATTGTTCGATGGAAGTGATCCCGATTCCAGCCATTTTCTTCAACACATCCTTGAATACAATAACTGCTTTCGCATGACTTCCTTTGGAGCTAATATCATTCGAGAAGGCGGCTTCATGCCGACTTGCAAGGTAAAAGATACAACACACATAACCAATCACTCACACCAACACAATGAATTGCAACACATAACAACTACATATACACATTCACACACTACACCATCACACGATCAGAAGTTACACCGTATTCTTCAACAAATGATTGTTTGCGATTACAGATACAAGGACAAATATATCATTTGCATGGTTCAATGGTGCCAACACCAGATGAACCGCATCAATTTCTGCAAATATATTTCATTTCGTCGATGGTGGATCAGCTGAATGTGCGGTGCAATATACAGGGAACACAACAGTTAAAGAGACGAATTATTGAACAGTTGCAAGCATTTTTTCACGCTAATAATGCTGTGGTTAATATGTTCAAAACAGCATTGGAACGAATGCCATCGGATACGCACAAATTTGTCATAAGAGCGGATTGTACCCCAACAGGTGAACATGTGCGAAGATTCAATGCACCCACCGTTAATGATGTTGCTGCAATTATTGTTGGCGATCCAACTAAATCGCGAGACATTGTCGTTCAGCGAAGAAGCAATATCATGCATCGTGTAAACGAGACACATCGTTTGTACGATGCGTTACAATATCCAATCATTTATTGGCAAGGGCAAGACGGATACGACATCACGTTGAAGATGGTCGATCCAATTACAGGTACAATATTCACACACTAATTATTGCTATTATTGCTATTATTGGTTTCCATTAACAATTCATTTAATTTTGCATTTTCAGGCGTATCAACGAATAAAAATCTAAGCGCAATGAATTACTATGCGTATCGTATGATGATTCGTACACATGAGGAGAATGTCATTCTGAAGTGCCGTCGGCTATTCCAGCAATTCGCTGTCGACATGTATGTCAAAGTCGAGACCGAACGTTTAGCGTTCATCCGATTCAATCAGGCAAAGCTACGATCTGAGGACTATATACACTTGCGTGATGCTATTCATTCAGATGGTGATGTTCAGAATATTGGACGTCTGACGATTCTCCCATCTTCTTATATCGGAAGCCCACGCCACATGCACGAATACGCTCAAGACGCTATGACGTACGTGCGAAATTATGGAACTCCGGATTTATTTATTACGTTCACATGCAATCCGAAGTGGACGGAAATTGAACGTGAGTTGGAACCGGGCCAAAAACCGCAAGATCGCCATGACATAATCGCCAGAGTATTTCAGCAAAAACTCAAGGTTATGATGGATGTGCTTACTAAGTATCGAGTTTTTGGTGACACACGTTGTTATATGTACTCGGTGGAATGGCAGAAGCGTGGACTACCGCATGCTCATATCCTAATCTGGTTGCTGAACAAATTACATTCAAATGAAGTGGATGACATCATATCAGCTGAAATTCCTGATCCAGTCACTGATCCCCATCTACACGACATTGTGACGACACAGATGGTGCATGGACCGTGCGGTGCATTAAATCCATTATCGCCTTGCATGGCTGATGGAAAGTGCACAAAACGATATCCGCGACCGTTAGTTGCTGAAACAGTCACAGGGAACGATGGATATCCAGTTTATCGTCGGCGTTCAAAAGAAGATAATGGTCGAACTATCAAAGTTAAAGTTCAAAATCAAGAGATTGAGATCGGAAATGAATTCATTGTACCATATTGCCCGCTGCTATCACGAATTTTCGAAACACATGCAAACGTTGAGAGTTGTCATTCGGCCAAATCAATCAAATATTTGTGCAAGTACGTCACAAAAGGCAGCGACATGGCTGTGTTTGGTATTGCGTCGGAAAATGCGAATGACGAAATCAGCAACTTCCAAATGGGCAGATACGTCAGTACTAATGAAGCACTGTGGCGATTATTGTCATTTCAAATTCATGAAAGATATCCCACAGTTTTACATTTAGCAGTGCATTTGGAAAATGGCCAAAGAGTTTACTTCACTGAGGCTAATGCGGCACAACGAGCTGAGAGACCACCATCGACAACATTGACTAGCTTCTTTGCAATGTGTGAAGCAGATCCATTCGCAGCGACGCTGATGTACATTGAAATGCCCAAGTATTACACTTGGAATCAATCAACAAAGAAATTCCAACGTCGCAAACAAGGAACCCCAGTTCCAGATTGGCCACAGGTGTTTTCCACTGATGCACTAGGTCGCATGTATACTGTTCATCCTAGAAATGATGAATGTTTTTATTTGCGACTGCTGTTGGTAAATGTACGTGGACCAAAATCATTTGCGCATTTGAAAACTGTGAATGGCCACCAATGCCAAACATATCGAGAAGCATGTCAACTATTGGGTTTGCTGGAGAACGATTCTCATTGGGATTTAACACTTGCGGATTCAGTTGTTTCATCAAATGCGTACCAAATACGAACGCTGTTCGCAATTATCATCACCACATGTTTTCCTTCGCAACCAATTCAGTTATGGAACAAATACAAAGACGACATATGTGAAGATATCTTGCATCGCTTGCGCATTCAAACGAATAATCCTGACATCCAAATAACCGATGAAATCTACAATGAAGGATTGATTCTGATTGAGGATCAATGCTTGACTATTGCAAACAAGCTACTGATTGAAGTAGGAATGATTGCGCCAAATCGATCGATGCACGATGCATTCAACCAAAATTTAAATCGAGAGCTGCAATACAATGTTGATACATTGCAGGAATTCGTTCGAAATAATGTGCCGTTGCTGAATGAACAGCAAAAACAAGTATACGAAACATTAATGCAAGCGGTGGACAATAATACTGGTGGTCTATTCTTCCTGGACGCACCTGGAGGAACAGGGAAAACATTTGTCATTTCATTGATTTTGGCCACTATTCGATCAAGATGTGACATAGCTTTGGCGTTAGCATCATCTGGAATTGCGGCGACTCTTCTAGATGGCGGTCGTACTGCACATTCTGCGCTTAAGTTGCCACTCAATTTAAACACAATTGATACTCCAACATGCAATATTTCCCGATCCAGTGCAATGGGAAAATTGTTGATGCAATGCAAGCTCATTGTTTGGGATGAGTGCACAATGGCCCATAAGAAATCACTTGAAGCACTTAACTTCACACTGAAGGATCTTCGGCGAAATAACAACATCTTTGGCGGCTTGATGATATTGTTGGCAGGCGATTTCAGGCAGACGTTGCCAGTAATTCCCCGTGGAACGCCTGCAGATGAATTGAATGCTTGCCTGAAGGCATCACCTTTATGGAATAACGTAAAAACATTATCGCTAACCACTAATATGAGAGTTCAACTTCAAAATGATCAAAGTGCTGCACAATTTTCCAAACAATTGTTAGCTGTTGGAAATGGAAAAGTTCCAGTTGATGCGACATCTGGATTAATTACTCTTACCAACGACTTTTGCCGATTTGTAGACTCTCAATTAGCTCTTATTGAAAATGTTTTCCCAAACATTAGTGAGAATTATCAGAATTATGCTTGGTTAAGTCAACGAGCAATTCTTGCCGCAAAGAATAATGATGTACACGCACTGAATTTCACCATTCAATCAAAAATTGCTGGCGATTTGGTGACATACAAATCCGTTGATTCCATAACAAATCCCGATGATGTAGTAAATTATCCAACGGAGTTTTTGAACTCTCTGGAGTTACCAGGATTTCCACCACATAACTTGCAACTCAAAGTTGGTACAGTTATTATGATATTGCGTAATTTGAATCCACCGCGGCTTTGCAACGGTACTCGACTTTCGGTAAAAAGACTTATGCCGAATTTGATTGAGGCAACCATTATTAACGGAAAGTACGCAGGTGAAAATGTATGTATTCCTCGAATACCAATGATTCCGACTGATCTTCCGTTTGACTTCAAACGATTGCAATTTCCAGTTCGCCTTGCGTTCGCAATGACAATTAACAAGTCGCAAGGCCAATCGCTTAGTGTTTGCGGGATAAATTTAGAAAATCATTGTTTTTCACATGGGCAGTTATACGTTGCGTGTTCACGAGTTGGGAAACCATCCGCTTTGTTTGTGTTAACGTCAGACCAAAAAACAAAAAATGTGGTTTACCAAAGAGCACTTCAATGAAACGGATAATTTGCGGACACGTATAACGCTTCGATTCAGTATTTACTTTGGATTCACTTTCATTTACTTAGAGAAGTTCAACTTAATAACACTTCATTTTTGTAATCGAAATGAATTCATTACTGTTGTGAAATGAAATAAAATTTTTCCTTTTCAAATATAAAACAAAAAAAAAATTTTTTTTGCTTCATCTTTTAATCACCAAACGAAATGTTACATAAAACGGCTTCAAGCCATCTGGTGCACTTTTTCTACATCGCTCTTTTCCCAAGGTCAAACTATTAACCCTACGATGCATACCCAACTTTTTCTACGAGAACACACCCGGGATATGTTTGTACCTACTATCTTATTTTGGGGTTTTCAAATGTTTAAATAATACAATTTCATTTTTTTGATGTATATATATACATATATATATATATATATATATATATATATATATATATATATATATATATATATATTTTACAAATGTTTTGGTTTTTGTTTCATGCAAATATTCTACCTGGTTCAAGAGATATAGGCAAAAAAGTTCCCGGGCATGGGACAGGCAATTGCTGTTTTTAATATTACTGACGAATACAGAACAAAATTTATATGTACATATATACATATATTACAATTGCTCTAGTTTTTGTTTCATGCAAATCTTCTACCTGGCTCAAGAAATATAGGCAAAAACTATTTTTGTTCGTTAAATGTGTAGACTAACATAAAACAAGGATTTCAATGTTTAAAGCGTTGGTATTCTACCTGCGTACAGGCAACTGTTATGTGAGTGCCAAATTTAAGTGGAAAATTGTTTTTGCATATGCTGTTATTTCAGATGCTGGTTATTTATATCTTTATTATTATTTTGGTGCTCCAAAGTATAAGACGTGGAAATATAAAACTTAATAGTTAACAAGAAAAATTTGCAATTCGAAAATGGCTTCAAGAAGAAATAATTTTCTATCATCAGCACAGTACAGAAGGTAAGCTATAATATAATCAAAAATTTAAGCATATACAAAACTTTTTTCTTTTGCAGACTAATTAACGAACAGCGAGAGTCATATTTACAGTCTCTATTTGATGAAGTCTGTGATGATGATGATGATGTTATCTGAGTTGGAAAATGAACAAGACATTCAGTTGAATGAAGTTCCACAATCTGATGTTGAAGACGATCTCGAAATTGAGAAATGTGAAGAAGCAGATTTAGCTTACAATGTCGACTCTGATGATGAAGAGCATGAAGTGGATGATGAAGATATACCACTTTCTGTAAGCAGTGAAAAATTTATAACACGTGATGGTACTGAGTGGAAGAAACAACCAAACATCCATCGTCAAGTTCTTCGCCAGAGTATTGTAAGAGCACCATCTAGGAGCACCGAAATGATGTCAATAGAAAATACATTCAAATGTTTTATGAGCTTGGAAATGGCGGATATAATTACGCGTCACACAAACAAAAAAGCAAAAGCAGCGTATAATGCTTACAACACAAGGCACCCCGATGCAATTCCTAAGTCATGGAAGCCACTGAATGTAGCAGAGTTGTATGCATTTTTCGGGATACTTATTATGACAGGCGCAAACCATAGCAATTCAGAAAGTGTGCGAGATTTGTGGAATATCAAAAGTTATCCTCTATATCGTGCCACGATGGGAGTCAACCGTTTTTGTTCAATATTGCGATTTATAAGGTTTGACGACGCAAATACCAGAGCTGCACGCGCACAAACAGATAAAGCAGCACCGATCACTGAGTTGTGGCTAATAATGAATGCCAATCTTCATGCACACTACAAGCCCAGTGAAAACTTAACAATTGATGAACAATTATTTCGTTTCCGTGGACGCACACGGTTTACACAATATATACCATCAAAACCTGCTAAATATGGTATCAAAGTTTGGTGGATTTGCGACACCAAAAATGCATATCCAATGCACGGTCAAATTTATACTGGCCAAGCAGAGTCCGGAAGGGAAACGAACCAAGGGGAACGAGTTGTGAAAGATTTGGCTAGCAGATTCAAAGGAAGTGGAAGAAATATTACAATGGACAATTTTTTCACGACGTTGCCAGTTGCAGAACTTCTTCTCACCTGGAACCTAACAATCGTAGGAACTTTGCGCAAAAACAAAAAATATATTCCTGCGGAAATGAAGGCGCACAAGGACAGGCCAATTGGTTCATCATTATTCGGCTTCAGAAAAAATATGACGATGTGCTCTGACGTTCCACGAAAAAATAAATCAGTGACGCTTCTTTCGTCAATGCACTATGGCGGCGATATAGCTGAGGGTGGGAAGCCTGAAATCATTGAATTTTATAATATGACCAAGGGTGGCGTTGATAAACTGGACCAAATGTTGAGCGAATATCCTACACAACGACAGACGAAGAGTTGGCCATTGTCATTATTTTTCAACATGTTGGACATAACGGCTCTTGCAACGTATATAGTATATCAAATGAACAACCCCAGGCTGCCTGCTAAATCAAACAGTCGAAAACAGTTCCTTCGCAGCTTGGCTGAAGCATTATGTATGCCAATTATTGAAGAACGTGCACTAAATCGGCAAGTTACACGAAATTTCTCGACTAAAATAGCGATTGAGTCGTATTTCAACCGACCGCTGGAATCAATTTTGAACGCGGAACCATCAACATCTGCCGCAGCCCGCACGCCCAAACCTGTCAGTGGTTCCTGCTATTTATGTTATGCCCAAGAAGCAAAACGGCGTAAAAAAAACCCAAAAGGTGTGCGGCAAATGTAAGAAGCCAATGTCTTGACCATTCAATTACCAATACCGACTGCATAATATGCAACAATAATTCATATTTATAATATATAATTTAGTACTTTTCATTTTTAAAATAAAATAATATAATTTAAACATACTTTAAAATTGTTTGTTGCCTTTTATTTTGACATAAACTGGTGTGGTACAAACGTATCCCGGGTGTGTGTTTACGTAGGTGTCGACTTTGGAAGCGCGTAGCTCCTAAGCCACCGATCCAAATTGGATCAAATAACCTTTAAACGATTAAAAATCTTTTATATTTCCTAGATCCAAAATCTTTGTGCCCTAGCTTTAGTCGTTTCTGAGTTAGAGCACTGCAAACTTGCAAGTGGATACATTTGTACCCGGGTGTGCATTCTAGGGTTAAGTCTGCCAAATACTGCAATCGGCTTGATAAACTGTAAGCCGCCATGGCACAAAAAAGATCAAAATTAGCGAATGAACGAGGCATCGTTTTTCATCACGACAATGCAAGTCCGCGTGTTGCTTTGACTATAAAAGCATAGTGTTATGCAAGTATTTAATAAATACCAGCAATATTACAATGAATCAAAGTGCTTTTTAATTAATTGCTTTTAATTAAGCAAACTATTATTCGTGGAAAGTGAAAGTGAAAGTTTGGGAGTGGTGGACGTTTTTCACTGTTAAATTGGTGAAATAATAGTTTTTAATTCACCAAGTTGAGTTAAATATTTAACCGAGTGGCTAATTACCGGGAGTGCGCCTTTAATTAAGCGAAATTCGTTTAAAAAGCTATTAAAAGTCGTGTAAAATAGAAGTGAAAATTTGGGTGTGGCGGACATTTTTCTCTGTTAAATCGGTGAAACAATAGTTTTAAATTTACTTAGTTACGATAGGTCGAAATGTATAATGGAAACAATTAAGTGCGCGATTTGCAAACATAGGAAAATTCCAGTGTTAGAAATAAAATACGAGGCGTATTCAAATTATATTACGTTAATAGCACGAATTTGTAATTCGTACGTGCGCGGAATCGATGTCGCGACAATACGATTTCAATAGTTCAGTACCTTGGTGGACGCTGCAACTGACAGCCACGAGAAAGGAAGCAAACCATCTGCGATTCTGCTTTCAAAGAACGGAAATGAACGTCGGAACTGCAAAATTTAATATCGAACGAAATGCGCGGAGTAGAATAGAAAAATAGAGAATGTTGTGTGAAATCCGGAGGGAAAGACCACTGAGGTCGCCCGTATAGAGTAGTAAGAAGGAAAATAGCGAGCACTGGTGCAAACACCACATTAAAACGGAGCGATGGCAGTTTTACGCAAAATGCGAAAGAAACAGCGGAATTTCTTCTGAAGACTTTCTTTCCGGAAGACAACCCCATTACTGGAAAAAAACCAATCAAGGTCATACTGAAAACATGCAAAGCGGGCATAAGTAATGTCAAAAACTACAGGCCGATAAGTCTGTTACCGGTGATAGGTAAGCGATGGAGAGTCTGTTAATTAACGGTTGTATCAAATATCACGTGTACTCTAACGCTTCATAAGAAAACAAAGAAATTTAGAGAAATGAATATCGTGTTATCATACCAGACAGTACAACCGATTACAGACTGATGAACGCAAATCAGTTCGGTTTTTAAAAGGGCACACCGATCGTAGACGCAGTCGAAACTGTTATTAAATTCCTGCGGAACGTCAGAACAGATGAACTGTATAAAGTGGCGATAATGCTAGACATCAGCGCTCTACCACGCGTGGTGACCACAATTCGCAAGTCAATTAAAAAAGAAAACCCGTCCGCGGAACTCAACGCAAATAGCGGCGACATATTTTTCTAACTGTGACGCTTTTATAGCGGAACCGGGCTTAAGAATTTCAAGGGAAGTTACGCAACGATGTCTCCAAGGATAGCGATCGGGCCTGGGATACTGACATATATTGTATGACAGTATATTCTGACTGAGGTTACCAGAGGGATGCCAAATAGTAGCTTTTGTGAACGACACAGTATTAATTTGGTACGTAGACTTCCAGGGTCGTGGTAAATGCTATCTGTTTCTGGGTTTCCGGGCTGGAACCGCGTCACTAGTATATCTGCCGACGTTTCCTACCCATTTGTATGGGGTATCTTCAGGGCTGAACTACTGCACTGAAACTCAGTTTCAGTGCAGTAGTTCAGCCCTGAAGATGTGTGACGCAGTTCCAGCCCGGAAACCCAGAAGCAGATAGCATGGACACAGTATTGTTAGTTAAGACGCGACAATATAAAATTTGCTGCGAAACGGAATGATTTATTGCAAGGAAAGTGTCAAATATCTAGGGGTAATTGTAGAAGAGAAACTAAATTTCAAGGATCACGTTCAATAGGCGACAAGTAATGCCCAAGAAATCGCGAATAAAGTAGGTGCTGCAGCCGAAAAATTAACTTGGGAACTTAGTAGAAGCGCGGCCGCGGCAATTTATAAGAGGGCTGTAGAACTGTCGATACTCGCTAAGAGTGAATGAAACAAAAGCGTAGAGAATTTAGCAGGGTTGCAAGGGCATATGCGGGATTGTTTCTAGCGGTCAGGTTGGATAGGCAAAAATTCACACATTGTACAATAATAGACATTGATCCAGAGGATGTGGAAATTAGTTGACTGCTAAGTACGGAAATACATCTCGTGGAATTTCGCAACTTTGATTTCTCGCGTGACGGTGACAGGCAAACGCGAAGGTGTTTTAGCAATTTGTATTAGAGATGATAGATATTTCACTGCCGGTGATTTAGGCACCGTGATTTAGAAATCACTGGTAACTACGGTGATCGAATCCTTGAAGTAATGGCGACCCGTGATGTTGGTAGCGGAAATGTCTATGATATTATTCTGTGGTTGTAGCTAACTAAGTGATCGAATCTTTGAAATACCGGTGACCCGTGATATCGCGGAGGAACGGAATTGTCTGATCTGTGGTGGTTACTGGTGACGGCGACAGAGCGAACAGCGAACAGTGGAACCTCGCTTAACGAGCACCTCGCATAACGAGCAATTCGCATAACGAGCAAAATTAAATCATCAAAAAATGACTCGCTTAACGAGCGGTGTTTCGCATAACGAGTAAAACTGGTCATAGCAGCACCGTTTTCGGCCGAATTAATTTTCGGTCGTACACGGCCAAAATTTTTCGGTTGTATAATAAGTATGTACAATTTGACATAATGAATTTGCAAATATTATTGCATATAGACACAAGCGTTGCCTTAAAAGCGATGTTATTAAAAAAGAGAAATAAATATGTATATGTATTTTCAGATTGAAAAAAATATTTAAACACATCGCCATTATGGTATGTTTTGTTTCTTGTACCCTACAAACTGGGTGTGTCAAAAACTAAACTAATTTTAGACAGTCCATTGTTTTGGTTGATAATAAATAATTAATAAATAAAAACTTTTTCATAATTTAACTCTGGATGTATGTATTTACGTAACCGACTAGTTTTGTCTGTTACAACATAGCCCTTTACATAAGAAATGGAAGAATAACATATAATAAAGATAATTACATATGGCATTATAATAGTTAAACTAATACAATGCTAAGATTCTAAGTACATAATAGTCTTAAATAAATACGGGATTACCAGAAACAAATGAAAAAGAAAAAGAAAATTGGGTTAACAATGGAAGTGCAGACCGCCTAACAAATTCTAGTCCTATTAATAGTAATCCCTCAATCACACTCCTTATTGACCAAATAGACTTAAATGATCCACCTTTATTGAATATAACTTGAGTACCTAGAATTTGCTGTTGGTAAGTACGTACACTTTATTATGTAAAGGTGTGATAAAGCAATCTTTCTTTCTGTCAATGGTATTTTTGCACAAAGCGATCCCTGTGTATTCTGTATGATGGTAATTAAAGAATTTGGTAATTCTAGGTAACACTAAACGGATTTAAATACATAATTCACCTTTATTATTATTGAATATAACTTGAGTACCTAGAATTTATGAAGCAGTCTTTTTCTTTTCTATTTGTTCCTGTAATCCCGCTCGATCAGAATATGTGCTTGCTCAGTCTGTGTTTAGCACTTGTTCGGTTAGAATCGCTTGTTACCCCACATTTGTTTAAATTTGAAGTAAGATATACATATTCGTTGTGATTTCTTTCTGTGCGAAAATGTCCCCAAAGAAAAATTCTGAAAAAGACAGCTATAAAAGAATGAAGATAACTTTGGAAATGAAACAAAAAATTATTGAAAAACGAGAACGAGGTGAAAGTGTGGCTGATATAGCACGCGCATTTAATCGAACTACCTCAACGATTTGCACTATCCTCAAAAACAAAGATAAGATTAAGGAGATAGATGCTTCAAAGGGTGTGACAAGAATATCTTCGCAACGCTCGCATATTCTTGATGATGTAGAAAGGCTGCTCCTTGTATGGATAAATGAAAAACAATTGCAAGGGGACAGTGTTAACGAGAATATCATTTGCGAAAAGGCGAAAATGATTTTTGCCGACCTTATTCAAAAAACACCAGGATCATCAACGACCGAAGAAGAAACATTTAAGGCAAGCCGTGGATGGTTCGAAAAGTTTAAGAGAAGAACAGGCATACACAGCGTTATAAGGCATGGTGAAGCAGCAAGCTCCGATACAAAAGCAGCAGAGAAATTCATTGGTGACTTCAACCAGATCCTCAATTCTGAAGGCTATCTGCCGCAACAGGTTTTCAATTGTGATGAAACGGGTCTGTTCTGGAAAAAGATGCCGAAGCGAACCTACATTACACAAGAGGAAAATGCATTGCCCGGTCATAAACCAATAAAAGACCGCCTAACGTTGCTATTTTGTGCCAATGCAAGTGGCGATTTAAAAATTAAACCACTACTCGTTTACCATTCAGAAACTCCACGAGCCTTTAAGAAATACAAAATTCAGAAAAGCATGCTAAATGTTATGTGGAGGTCCAACCATAAAGCTTGGGTCACACGCGATCTTTTTACTGATTGGATAAATGAAGTGTTTGGCCCTGCTGTAAAAAAGTATTTGCTTGATATGAATCTGCCACTCCATGCATTGCTTGTTTTGGACAACGCTCCTGCTCATCCTCCAGGCCTACAAGGTGACCTCCTTGAAGAATTTAAATTCATCAAGATTCAGTTTTTGCCTCCTAACACCACTCCGTTACTCCAGCCCATGGACCAGCAGGTTATTTCTAACTTTAAAAAGCTTTACACTAAAGCACTCTTCGAGCGGTGCTTTGAAGTAACTGAAGGGACCAATCTTACTCTCAGAGAATTTTGGAAAGATCATTTCCACATCGTTGCATGCCTGAAGTTGATTGAAAAAGCATGGGATGGAATTACTCAAAGAACCCTCACTTCTGCTTGGAAGAAGCTTTGGCCGAAGAATTTTATCGAATCTAACTTTAAGGAGCTTGATACAGTACCTGCAAATACTGTTGTCAAAGAAATTGTCTCTTTGGCCGAGACCATGGGCCTGGAGGTAAGCAGCAATGACATCGATGAGCTTGTGGAAGAACATAGCCAAGAGCTGACCACCGAAGAACTGATGGAGTTACATCATGCACAGCAAGAAGTTGATGAAGAAAATTTGACAGAGGAGGAAGAGGTTGCAGCAAAGCAACAATCTTCTGATGCAATAAAAGAAATGCTGAAAGCATGGGAAAATGTTGCATCATATATTGAAAAGCATCATCCAAACAAGGAAGTGGCTATGCGCGCTATAAATCTTTTCAATGACAATGCTGTATCCCATTTTCGACAAATTTTAAAACAGCGACAGAAGCAAATGACCTTAGACAGCTTCTTAGTAAAACTGAATTAGGTATGTGCTAACCCAATTATTTAAATTTTTTAGTTTACTGTAAATTAAATTCACATTTCAGGTTAGTTTGTTCGGCAATAGAAGACATTTCACGATCATTAAAAATGTGCACACACCTATATACATATATAAATATATTTAATAAAGTTATATGTTTATAAAGCTTTGAGTATTTTTTAGCTTGGAACGCATTACATATTTGATTTTACATTAATTTATATGGGAAAAATTATTTCGCTTAACGAGTGTTTCGCATTACGAGTAAGATTCTGGAACGAATTATGCTCGTTAAGCGAGGTTCTACTACTACGATATCAAACTTAAAAAAGCACATGCGAACTAAGCATCCAACAGTGGCTTTACCAGAAACAGTAAGTTATTAAAACATATCAAATATATTGGATTTAAAACAAATATAAATCATTTCTGTTGGTGTCTCTCTGGTAAATCATTTCTGTTGTAAAATATTTTCTTTTATTAATGGGAATCAACATTTAAACATAAAACAAATCCACAAAAAAAATGTTCAATTTACTTATTATTGGGTTGGACATAAACATATTTTAAAATATAATCATTGAGAGTTGTTTTTTTTTATTTTAAGTGGTTTATATTTTTATATCTCCATAGATTGTTTTTTAGACCAACCTAAAGAGAAGGTGTATTTCAAACCCAATTGAAGATGTAGATGATCCGACACCAAGTTCATCATTAGTCAGTATTGACCAGGGACACAAGAAACTCACCAACCCTCAACTTCAACTAGTTTTCGGAGAAAACAGTGCGTTCCATGTTTAATGAAACTTTCTGCCAAGTCGGAAATTTATTGTCAATTTTGGATTTTCAAGAAGCTTAGTTGAGGATGTTGGATTTAGGAATTTGTTTTTGCATTAAATCCATAATACCACACCACGTTATCTAATACTTCATTCCCGCTTTGTCATAAGAATTATGCAAATATTTGGTGTCACAAGGCTTGAAATTGCACAACAGACTGTTGGACATCTCGGAATACGATTAATTACTTAGCAGTAACAGGACACTGTATTAACTCCTATTTTCAATTACAATTCTCCTTGAATGTTGTTCCAGTGATTTTTTCCCACACTTCTGACAATTTGGCGAAAATTAATCATTAAGAACACCAAATCTTGAATTTTAAGCATACATTCTTCATACAAAGCGGGAATTGAAGTATTAGATAACGTGTTATTAGATAGATGGATTTAATGCAAAAACTTTTCCAACATTCAACTAAGCTGAATGGTTGAAAATCCAAAATAAAAAATGACAATATTTTCTTATCGACTTCTTTGGACTTGGCAGAAAGTAATTGACTATTAAACATTGAACGCACTGTTTTCTGTCGAAAACTAGTTGAAGTTGAGGGTTGGTGAGTTTCTTGTAATCAGATACATTTAAAATCGCGTACTGACTAATGATGAAGTTGAAGATCGGATATCTACATCTTCAATTGGGTTTGAAATACACTTTCTGAATCAGATATGGTAAAAAACAATCTATGGAATATAAAAATATAAACATTAAAATAATCAAAAAACAACTCTCAATGATTATATTTTAAAATATGTTTATGTCCAACCCAATAATAAGTAGTTGAACAGGGATTTGTTTTATGTTTAATGTTGATTCCCATTAATAAAAGAAAATATTTTACAACAGAAATGATTTAATTGAGACACCAACAGAAATGATTTAATTTGTATTTAAATCTAATATATTTGATATGTTTTAATAACTTACTGTTTCTGGTAAAGCCATGTTGGATGCTTAGTTCGCATGTGCTTTTTTAAGTTTGATATGAGTAGTTTTGTAAGATATCTTTGTTTTGCAAATGTTGTTGTGCAAGAATAGAGTCTAAAGGCTCAAAAAACTGCCACATTTCACTTGTTTTTCTTTTTCTTAGCGCCGACATATTTCAGAGAAATTTAAATAATACTTAACTCTTATATAGATACTTCACGAATAAGAATACAGTAGAACCTTGCTTAACGAGCATAATTCGTTCCAGAATCTTACTCGTAATGCGAAACACTCGTTAAGCGAAATAATTTTTCCCATATAAATTAATGTAAAATCAAATATGTAATGCATTACAAGCTAAAAAATACTCAAAGCTTTATAAACATATAACTTTATTAAATATATTTATATATGTATATAGGTGTGTGCACATTTTAATGATCGTGAAATGTCTTCTATTGCCGAACAAACTAACCTGAAATGTGAATTTAATTTACAGTAAACTAAAAAATTTAAATAATTGGGTTAGCACATACCTAATTCAGTTTTACTAAGAAGCTGTCTAAGGTCATTTGCTTCTGTCGCTGTTTTAAAATTTGTCGAAAATGGGATACAGCATTGTCATTGAAAAGATTTATAGCGCGCATAGCCGGCTTTTCCTTGTTTGGATGATGCTTTTCAATATATGATGCAACATTTTCCCATGCTTTCAGCATTTCTTTTATTGCATCAGAAGATTGTTGCTTTGCTGCAACCTCTTCCTCCTCTGTCAAATTTTCTTCATCAACTTCTTGCTGTGCATGATGTAACTTCATCAGTTCTTCGGTGGTCAGCTCTTGGTTATGTTCTTCCACAAGCTCATCGATGTCATTGCTGCTTTACCTCCAGGCCCATGGTCTCGGCCAAAGAAACAATTTCTTTGACAACAGTATTTGCAGGTACTGTATCAAGCTCCTTAAAGTTAGATTCGATAAAATTCTTCGCCGCGTTCCAAGCAGAAGTGATTCTTTGAGTAATTCCATCCCATGCTTTTTCAATCAGATTCAGGCATCAAACGATGTGGAAATGATCTTTCCAAAATTACTGGGCCAAGTAGTTACTTCAAAGCACCGCTGAAGTTGTATTTAGTGTAAAGCTTTTTAAAGTTCAGAAAAATAACCTGCTGGTCCATGGGCTGGAGTAACGGAGTGGTGTTAGGAGGCAAAAACTGAATCTTGATGAATTTAAATTCTTCAAGGAGAGATGACCTTGTAGGCCTGGAGGTAGTAGCAGGAGCGTTGTCCAAAACAAGCAATCGCATTGGGTGGAGATTCATATCAAGCAAATACTTTTTTACAGCAGGGCCAAACACTTCATTTATACCAATCAGTAAAAAGATCACGTGTAGACTTCCGAGCTTTATGGTTGGACCCTCCACATAACATTTCACATGCTTTTCTGAATTTTGTATTTCTTAAAGGCTCCTGGAGTTTCTGAATGGTAAACGAGTAGTGGTTTAATTTTTAAATCGCCACTTGCATTGGCACAAAATAGCAAAACGTAGGCGGTCTTTATTGGTTTATGACCGGGCAATGCATTTTCCCTTCTTGTGTAATGTAGGTTCGCTTTCGGCATCTTTTTTCCAGAACAGACCCGTTTTCATCACAATTGAAAACCTGTTGCGGGGGATGGGCCTTTTAAAAATTGAGGGGGAAAT